>FYEV01001760.1:283280-376283 GCA_900188565.1 Geosmithia flava
GGGGGGGGGGGGCATTGCCATATACGCGTGAGTTCACACCGTCAAAATGTAAGTTTAAGAAGGAGCTGATGTTTCCCCCCCTTCTTCTTCTTCTTCTTTGAGATAAGAGGTAAATAAATCCAATGGACATGTGAAATACACTGCTACGAGACTGCTATACCCCTGCATGAGAGCGTTGGTTCAACTTGTCGGTAGCAAAAGGTGTGCAGATATTGGCATCTAGACCGTCCTGCCAAGCAATCAATACCACCACATACAGTCAGCGTCCGTGCCGTAGGAGAAAGTGCACAATGAGTATCCAATGGGACGTATGGGATCATCGACAGAAAGAGCTTGATGTCCCGCCATTTATGCATAACCGAGTTTGCCTCTACGATATTTGAAGATAAACACATCATTCCTTGCCATTTTCCCATCATCCCGTAACTTAATGTCAATGCGCTTTCTTGTATATCTACTTCTATGCATTGTTTTTCACTTACACCACCAACATCACTCATAAAACACGATAAATGCCACGTCGAGATTGGCGGCCCATCGCCGGCCTGTCGGTCTACATGAGTACAGATATGTATAACATTTGACGTTCTGCAACGGTTGGCAATCACATGGCGCATGGCGCATGCACTGTCTGGTTGGTGACTCTTTATCCGTTGGTTCGTTCTTGTATTTATTCTCACCCAGACCCCCCTTTTCCTATCTCTCTCCCGTGAGCAATCCCTCTTTCATTCGTTATCATTTTCGTGCTTCTCCATCACAGCCCTATGGTGTCTCTATCATGGCGGTCGCTTTCACTTGCGACAGTAGTCATTCAATCACAAGTACTCGCTTCTATGTCGCCCGACTCGGTATATCGTGAGAAGGACATTGACGTCGACCGTCATACCTACAACTCCCGCAGCCGCCATCCCGATGTTTCTCTCGAAATCTCACCCCGTCGCGACAGCGACAGCGACACGTCTCTCGACCTCGATTGGCAAGATTTCGACTGCTTCGACCCTATGGCGAGGAACATCGACTCCACGTATACCAAGGAGGAGCGCTGGGATTTCTTCAAGGCAGACGATGCCTGGAAGTGGGCCGTTGACAAATGGGATAGAAGCGAGGACAAAGCGTCGCAGGGGGCTTCCTTCTCCTCGTACATCTCGTCCGTGTTTGGGGGGCCGGAGATGGCCTGTGAGTCCTTTTATGAGTATGCCTCCTGTTTTACCTCGATTGACTGTCAGTACGACGGTCTTGTCCCGGCGTCGACATTTATCCTGGACAGCATGGCTACTGTCGCCAAGGTATGTCCAACATTGCTTGCCCTGTTTGTGTGTGTGTGATGCAATGCAATACTTCGTATGTGGCTCACAATGGCACACAGTGCTATAAGGATTTCAACGAAGCTTTGGGCCGCATTCATCGGCTCATGATCTACCAAGTAGACGATTTCGTGTCGACATTTGCCCTTGACAAACAGCCGGATGATGACTTGACTGGGGAAATACTGTCCAACCTGGCCACTTCCGGCATGACATTTGTATTCGGGCCCGTCATTAGCAACTGTAAGTTTGTAGCTTGAAAACCCCCGGTTCAGATTTCTCATGTCGCTAACACGTAAACATCAAATCTCTAGTAATGCGGAACGCAGGCAACAGCTCATCCAGCTCTGTCATCGACGCGGCCAGACAATCCATCGAATTTACCACCATCTCCAGTAAAGATAATGCCGTCGTCGACGCCAATGGTCTATACGACAACAAACTGAGCGGGGCCATCGTCAGCGTCGTCTCCTCGTGGGAGCAGGCAATGGAGACATTGCTAAGCGACGTCTTTGACGGAGACACAGGGGTCGACTACCTCTACAACGCCATCAGGAAGGGCAAGTTCTCCGACGGGAGACCCGACCTCGACGACCCAATCACGAAAAGCATAGCAGACTTCTCCGGCCTCGCCAGCTATATCAACCTGGCCCTGTACACTATGCTCATCCCGCAGGCGTGGCGCGTCAAGGGGACAACGCCCGTGATATTGGATACGGGGGCTGACTGCGGTGAGGAGGGCGTCGGCGTCGGTGTGGGAAAGTACATGGAGGCTGATGTTGCTGAGGCGGCTGGGTTCTGCTACAAGGACAAGCTGTATTACTTGGTCAATCCGATGGGTAATCCCCGTTGTGGATCGTGCCTCAGACCTGAGTGCAATGTTTGTCCTCCGCCCAAGTTCAAGCTGTGTCCTGGTCAGGAGGAGATAACGGGTGAAAACACGTGGGAGGGGGTGACTCATGATATTATTGGCAAGAGGTGAGTTCTTCCTTGTTGTTCTGTTCTTTTTATCCCCCCCCCCACCATGGGCTGTTCATGTTATTACACGACTGGTTTTTTTTACCCATTGATCACACACGGGTTGGCTAACATTGATTACTTCGTCTCAAGTGCGTTGGCATACTATGAAAAGTACGGGAACCCCAACGGAAACCTAAACGTCAGTGTCCCCGAAGACAGAGAGGGCCTTGATCTGTTGCTGGAGAACTTCATGTTTGCGGGCGTTAGGGACATGGTCTACCCTGGGGCTGTCAAGATTCCGGTTTGCAGCCCTAAGGAAGCGCAGGATAACTGGAAGCAACATTTCTCGTCTAGAGGGGATAAATGGTACGATTACCCTTGTGGAAAGAAGCCTTAGTGGCATGCTCGGTTGTATTAATATAACATTGCGGGACAAACATCTGTACACATGTATATTGCTTTGAAGTCAATGGTAAATGTAGTTAAATGGGAAGCTGAAACCCGGGGGATGGATGCGAGACTGACTATCAGTGACAGCAATCGCGGATAACTCTATCCTCGTTCGTCTAAGTTGAACCGTTTCTCATTCCATTCAATTTATTCAATGTTGTTTTATGTGTTGACGTGGCGTGGAGAGACCAACATATACGCTATGTATGCACAACCCTTAAAGACAATCATGCATATGCTCGGTTAGGGTCAAGGGTCACGGTGTATGCGTTGAAAGCTGTTTGTGATTCATAGTATCCCAAGTACTTTTGTCAAGTCGCGTGTGCCGTTACGCCATCAAGTTCAAAACAAACACTTTTCTTTACGATTACTCGCAGATTACTTTATTCGAATTGGACCATGTGAGTTGTTTTTCCCGTGCACACCGCTAGAAACATAGTCTTGCCTTTTTCCTGTCCTGTTGTTTCCCCATGTTCTAGATTCTTCTTCTTCCCCGTGATCATACGGGTAAGGACATATAGCAAAGAACATCAACCATGTGGCCCCCAAACGATTGGCAGCGATCCCATGGTAAATCGTGATGGGGGCCGGGGATCCACACACCTTGGCCCGAATGAGTGGGCTCGTGTACGCGGTATTATTCTTCTTATTTTTGCCAAGATGCTCTGCTTGTTGGTGAAGTTCTGGGGAAAAGTTGCGGGGGATTCTTGGCCATTGAGGAGGGGATCCGTGCTTTGCTTGGCGTATATTTGCCGCGGGTGCGGAGTGCAGGCAGACAAGCATTGAAGGATGCGGCACAACGTAACATGGGGGGGGAGGGTTATTACTCCAATGACTATGATGCATGGGGTTCAATTGGATGCATTTGTGGCGTATGAGGAGAGGGAGAAAAGAATGGAAAAGGCCCGAAAGGAACAGGACTTGTTTCTTTATTAGTCCACCTATAATCTGGTCACAGGAGACTTGTGGGTTAAACAGGTAAACAGGAACAACAGAGGTGAAAAACGTCACATGAGGGGATATCGGTTTTCTCGGACATTTTGTAAAGGATACATACGATATTAATTCCCCTCTATTATGCTGGGGCCCCGGAGAAAGGAGGGAGCCAGAGAGAGAGAGAGAGAGTGGGAAGAGAAAGAGCCAATACCGGGGATGCCGTGGACATGTCATGGGGTGACAATGAACCTGATGATGATGGACTTGTATCTGCACTGATACATGTAGTTACTGCTAGTCCCACATACATACGATATATGTGCATGTACTCGTAGTTGCAGGTTGTAGAGACCCGATATGTATGTTGGTTGGATGGAAAACGCGGAGAGGCCAATTGAAAGGAAACCGGTCACACAACTTCACAACTTAGTGTTAATGACTTTCATTACACGAATAAGGGGGTGGCAGTCATTCATTATTCTCAAGGACTAGTAGCATAACTAGTGCCAGCTTGTGAGGAGAGAGGGGAAGAAAGGGTCATTAGTTTCCGGGGCTGGAGGGGGGGACCAACTTGAGGAGTCTAACTAAAGGGAGGGGAACCAAGACTGGAATAGGCATCGGTTTACGGAGTATGGAGCATTACTTTGGGACCTTTTGGAGTACCGAGATGCGGGGCGAGTCTTTGATGGCTTGAGCTCTTGAGTCGGCACTCGGAGCAGCATTACGACAGGAGTACTCGTACATATACGGAGTACGGAGTAATAGAGCTAAGAACTGCCATTCACAACTGCCATTCACAACTGCCAGTGGCTTGAGCAGGGAATAGACAATAATGAATGAGTTACTATGAGTCCGCAAGAAGATACTGAGAATGGAGTCATGATTGTTCTCAAGAGGCGTGTTCTTGCTCGTACGACTGTCCGGGTAATAAGAAGCGAGTTTTGTTGTTACTTGCCAAGAGAAGCGGGGGGCAGATGGAAGTACGAGTACGGAGCAGAGAATGAGAAGAAGAGAAAAGAAGGAAAAGAACTCGTTATGGGAGAGATGGTTGGATGGTTGGATGGATGGACGTAATGATACATGTACCATGTCTATAGTTGTATGCATGACAAGTTGTGGTTGTACGACAGTGGCAATGTCTTGGGTATCGTCAGAATGCGAGAGTAGAGGAGAGCTGAGATGACAACCTCGACCTTTTCTTCATATGTTCTTCTTTGAATTGTAACGATAGGACAGTCATACGAGAGTCATACGAGAGAGAGTAGAATGTAGAGTAAAAGAGTGAGGAGCAAGAGACGCCAGGTACATGACAGGGGAGATTTGGAGGTTGGAGAAATTGTGAATATCCCCCTGCCGCCCCGTGGCTTGTGGGGCAGGAGCCATGGAGAAGCTGGTGTGGGTCTGATGGGTAAACTACGGACATTTATTGTCCTGGTCCACTACAGCCTACAGGTACGAGCACCACTACTGGAGAGGTACTCCGTACACTCAATGTCTATCGTGTCCACTAAATGTCCACTGTAATGGCTGGCATTACTCTGTATTACCACACGCTGTAATGCCATTTGGAATAATGCATATACCAATAGATGTACTACAGGATAACGGGATTATTACAGCAAAGGAACCTCAGATGGTATGGACGTTGACCGAGTGAAATGTGAATGCTAAACAATACGTTCAAGTGGTTGCGAGCGAACAATACAGTGGGTGTAGGTGAACAATGGCCCCCCCCCCCATATCCACTGTAAGCCCGCCCGTTACATCACAGTAAGAGTAATCCCACTCCAGACTGTACATTGCTGGTAGGACCCCGATATATGACACAGTCCACATACAGTCCAATTAAACATTTCTCCCGGTAAATCCCCGCTACAACGCCTCGGGAGATGAACTGTGGCGCCTCTGATCGTCACCAGAAATCCACGAGTGACGACAGAATGCGACTCCATCCATCCTTGTCGTGCATGGGCCTTGGCCTTTGGGGGAAGATGGACGGGCGTCTACTTTTGTATCCGTACCGAATATCCGTATTACGGAACATTGCAGACCTTCATCATGGCATGTGGTACGCTCTGTAAGTGTGGTGACATTGTTATTTAAACTACTCTCCTCCCCCCCTTGTTCCGTTTCATCGGAATTGCTGATCAGTGAATTGTCCTACAGTTGTTTTGATGCAAAAGAGAAACATTTCTCTCGTTGATTGTTGTCCATCACTTCAAGTTGTTGTCACTCTCCTACCACAATCATCACCATGAAGACGTCTGCTCTGGTGGCAGTTGCCCTCTTGGCTACTGGTCTTGAAGCTGGTCCGGTAAGTCATTACTAGTTGTGCTCTTATTCTCGCTCATAAAACACCATCTCATAATCATGATACACGTCTCCTCTTCTTCTCCTTCATGTTCTGCTTCTCCTTCTTCATCATGTTGTCACCGAATACTCTCCGAAACACAAAAGTCTTCCCTTAGCTTGTCCATCAGTCCAACTCCCGAGTGGTGGTGCCCCTCCCCCCCTGCACTTGTCTCATCAATCTCACATGATTCACTTCACCCAAGATGTGTTGAAGAAGGGAATTCCATAGCTCCTGCCGTCTTGAATCACTCTCATGTCGGCTGTGCTGTTTTGTTTCGCTTCTTATTTTTCTACCTCTTGGCGCATTATCAATCCTTTTCTTTTTGTGTCACATCCATCATCTTCCTTTTCATATTTTTATACGTCCTCATCTCTCCTCTTCATCCTGGTCCTGGTCTCTTCTTTTCTTTTCCTTTCCCTTGTCCAGGACCTAATATTCCCCTGCTCCTCTTGTATTTTCTCCTACAGAGTATTCTTCCTGTTTTTACGTGGCAAGAAACCCCTGTGACAGAGAAGCAATCATGGGACACCTCACTTTCCTTTCTATGCTTGCTCTCCAAGCTTCCACTCAGATCACACTCACTGACGCTGCAGTCGTCGCCCCCCAATTACCGCCACAGCTCGCTCAGATTGGTCTTCACAATGGTTCGGCTTACTCGCCACCCGTCTACCCTTCGCCATGGATGGATCCCAAGGCCCCCGGTTGGGAGGAGGCTTACAGCTTGGCCAGGGACTTTGTCTCCCAGCTGAGCCTTCTCGAAAAGATCAACATTACTACTGGTGTTGGGTAAGCTATCCTAAGAATACATCGTACAACCCCTGCCCGAAAAATCTTGCTAACTATCACCTAGATGGGAGAGTGAACGTTGCGTTGGCAACACTGGCGGCATCCCCCGCTTGGGCATGCGCGGCCTCTGCCTGCAGGATGGCCCTCTGGGCATCCGCTTGAGCGACTACAACAGCGCTTTCCCCGCCGGCGTCTCCGCTGGTGCTTCGTGGAGTCGCGATATCATCTATGAACGCGGCCACTCCATGGGCGAGGAGTTCCGCGACAAGGGCATCGACGTCATGCTCGGTCCTGCCCTGGGCCCTCTCGGCCGCTCCCCCCTGGGCGGTCGTAACTGGGAGGGCTTTTCTTCTGACCCTTACCTACTCGGACAGGAGGCCGCCAAGGCCGTCGAGGGTATTCAGGACGCCGGTGTCATCGCCTGCGCCAAGCACTACATCGCCAACGAGCAGGAGCACTACCGCCAGGTCTCGGACGCCGCCCTGACCGGCTACGAGGTTGACGAGGCCATCTCATCCAACCTCGACGACAAGACCATGCATGAGATCTACAACTGGCCCTTTGCCGACACGGTTCACGCCGGAGTCGGTTCCTTCATGTGCTCCTACAACCAGGTCAACAACTCGTACGCTTGCCAAAACTCCAAGATGCTCAACGGTATCCTCAAGGGTGAGATGGGCTACCAGGGTTTCGTCATGTCCGACTGGGCTGCCCAGCACTCGGGTGCCAGCGCTGCTGCCGCCGGCCTCGACATGTCTATGCCCGGTGACACCGTCTTCAACGCCGGCGACAGTTACTGGGGCGCCAACCTGACCCTCGCCGTTGTCAACGGTACCGTTGCCGAGCACCGTCTCGACGACATGGTCATGCGCATCATGGCTGCCTTCTTCAAGGTTGGTCGCACCGTCAAGGGCGAGCCCGACATCAACTTTGCCACCTTTGTCGACGACAGGTACGGTTACCTTCACCCCGCCGCCGAGGCCGGCTGGGGCGAGGTCAACAAGCGTGTCGACGTCCGTCGCAACCATGCTAAGCACATCCGCGAATCCGCCGCCAAGGGCACTGTCCTTCTCAAGAACACCAACGGCTCGCTGCCCCTGTCCAAGCCCAAGTATGTCGCCGTCATCGGTGACGATGCTGGTCCCAACTCCCTCGGTCCCAATGGCTGCTCTGACCGCGGTTGCTCCGACGGTACTTTCGCCATGGGTTGGGGCTCTGGTACTGCCGAGTTCCCCTACCTCGTCACCCCCGACACGGCTCTTCAGAACCAGGCCCTCGCCGATGGCTCACGTTACGAGAGCGTCCTGAGCAACTACGAGTGGGAGTCGACTGAAGCACTGGTCACCGACCAGGATGCCACCCCCATCGTCTTTGTCTACGCCCAGGCAGGTGAAGGCTACCTGGACGTTGACGGCAACATTGGCGACCGCAAGAACTTTACCCTCTGGAAGGACGGTGACGAGCTCATCAAGAACGTCTCCTCCCTCAACCCCAACACCATTGTCGTCATGCACACCGTCGGCGCCGTCGACGTGACCCAGTGGTACGAGAACCCCAACATCACTGCCATCGTATGGTCCGGCCCCCCCGGCCAGGAGTCTGGCAACTCCATCACCGACATCCTGTACGGAAAGACGAGCCCCGGCCGCCTGCCCTTCACGTGGGGTCCCAGCGAGGAGAGCTACGGCACCAAGATCATCCGCAAGCCCAACCGCGGCCGCGCCGCTCCCCAGGACAACTTCAACGAGGGCGTCTTCATCGACTACCGTCACTTTGACCGCGTGGCCCCTAAGAAGGGTGACAAGGGCGCCCCCATCTACGAGTTTGGCTACGGCCTCTCGTGGACCACGTTTGAGTACTCCAACCTCCAGGTGGCTTCGCGCAACGCACGCCCCTACGAACCCACAACCGGCGAGACCATTGCCGCGCCCTCGTTTGGCGACTATAGCAAGGACCTGTCGGACTACCTGTTCCCCGAGGGCTTCAACCCCCTCAACCTCTTCGTCTACCCCTACCTCTCGTCGACAAACGCCAAGAAGGCCGCCAACTCGACCGACTACGGCCAGAAGGCCTCGGAGTTCCTCCCCAAGGGCGCCCTCGACGGCAGCCCGCAGCCCCTGGCCCCTGCCTCTGGTCCCAACGGTGGCAACAACCAGCTGTGGGATGTTGTCGCCACCGTCACGGCAACGATCACCAACACGGGCAAGGCTGTCAGCGACGCCGTGCCCCAGCTGTACGTCTCCCTCGGCGGAGAGGGTGAGCCGGTGCGCATCCTCCGTGGCTTCGACCGCATCGAGGGCATCGCCCCCGGCCAATCCGTCCAGTTCAAGGCCGACCTCACGCGTCGTGACCTGTCGAACTGGGACGTTGTCAAGCAGGACTGGCTTGTGACTGATGCGCCCAAGAAGGTGTTTGTCGGTAGCAGCTCGCGCAATCTGCCGCTCCAGGGACAACTCAAGGTGTAAGGGACTTTGGTGTTTTTATGTTTTTTTAATTAACTCTTTTCGTGTCTGTACTATTCCCTTTTTATAACTAGTATATATATCCCTTTCCTATACCCAGTCATTGCCCGTGTCCTGGTTACTGGGCGTAGAATTAGTGTTGCCTTGGGTGACTGCCTGAGGCGAGTAATACAACATTGGTGTTTTCATCATTAGTGCGTTTTTATGTTTTTATCTCTGGTTGTGATTATCATTCGTATGTTTTGATCATTGGCGCGTTTTCATCTTTGGTGTGTTTAGTGTTGTATTTGGCAATGATTGCACTGCTGTGAGTGATGCTGGCGATGCCATGACGATCAATGTAAAACAAGGTAGGTGGTGTGCTGCCTCGAAACAGTACAGAATTCTGATCATCTGCATGATCTATAATTACTCCGGGTATGCACCGCTCTGATCAGCACTCTATCACATTACTATACTGGTAGTTTATCTTTGATTACGACTTTTGAGTGCCGAGGTATTTTCTATCTTCACAGCTCTTGTACATGTATTGACTCAATACGTCTGTAGCTGTACTGCGAGCGGAGCGAGAGGACCCCCGGTAGGGCCGCCGGAGGCATATTCACAAGAATAGAAGTGTTCATACATTGGTTATAATGCGAGCGAAGCGAGAAGGACTCCCAGTAGGGCCGCCGGAGGCATATTCACAAGGAACGAAGTGCTCAGCAGTACTATGGCTTAGTGTGATCGTAGTCGGGGTACTAGAGTTGGAGGCCTATTGCCAAGGGGAGAAAGGAGAAGCCAAGAGGGTTGTAGTGTAGTGCATATCATGGATTCTCCGCAGTGGCAGTTGTGAAAGTGTTGGAGAAGGGGATCCACTGTCGTTGAGTGTGGGATTGCACTAGACGTCGGACCATCGGGTGGTGGGATCGGTAGTCAGATATGGCGGGTATCTTGGCGGATGGTGCTGCTGTGTATCTTGGCGGGTAGACTTGGCGGACATGGACTTGGCAAACGGGAGGCTTGTAGCTTGATGGCTTGGCGGGTGGATGCTGTGTATGTATTATCCGGGATGGGATATCTGGTTGTAGTTTGTGTTGGAGTGTGTGATGATACTTATGTATAGCAGAATGGTTACAATTACGGAGTTTGATATAAGGGATAGGGAGGTAAGGTGTGTTTACGCAGGTAGTGCCAGCGTAGCGAGGAGAACCCCCGGTAGGGCCGCCGGAGGCAGAATCAAGCTCAGATATATCGTGAAGAATAACACTGCCAGCTGGGTTATATCAGAAGAGAATGGACGTTACAGTGGAACGAGTATAATGGGTATAAGGGGTACGGGAATAAAGCAACATGGGAGGTGACATTTGTATACGATGATAAACATGTCTATTATGATAGACATGCACCAGAACATCATTCTTGAGAAAAAGGAACAAAGGGACAGCCACGTGGTCGGCGTCATTGACCGGTAACGGGCGCTGGTGCCGGTATCGACCGTTTTGACTTACAAACATGGAAGGCAGTCGATGGGATGTGGTCGTTGACGATCGGGAAGAGTACCGCCGACGACACGGCGAATTTGTGGATGTGTTTCGCCGGATTGAGGAGGAGATGCGGAGGGAGTGGGACGGTGGGTGGTGTATGGGGGTGCCTGGGTCCTTTGCAGATGCGCAGGAGTTATAACGTCTTGTTCAGTGTAGTTGAGTATTGGGCATTTTGAGTCAAGTAGATTGATAAGTGGTGTCTCTATTCTTGTTCTTCTGTTTAGTATAGTCAAGTATCTTGCATTTATAGAAGTTGATTGGTAGGTAAAACTACAGTTGAAGAAACGATTATGTATAGTTGATGTACTCTCAAGATTGGCATTGAGTGTAAGCATAGATGCATGTGAATAGAACGGGATGATGCTTATGGTGTGGATGCTTCGGAGGGCGGGGAGACAGGAGGGGGTATTGATTGGCAGGAAAGGGAATGATGTTTATGCTCTATTCGATGAGCAATTTTCTTTTCTTAGCAAGCAAGTACTTTCTTTAACTCGATGCTCGGTTTTATGGTGACCTGGTGGTGAACCTGTTTGGACAAGATGCAGATTTGAAACAAAACACCGAGAGACGCATCTACACGCCGGTGACGCAATGCCATTGACCTGACCTGACTGCAGAAACATGATTATTCTGCTCATGTATTTGTGCACAGAGTACGGTGTACGAGTACAAACACTTACAGTAGTATCGGACCAAGTTGCCGTTCTGGTTGCCATCCCACGAATGAGGAGTAAGCCCGCATGCCGTACGTGATTATGCACGAGGGCCGGGAGTGCGGCATGAACTACGTAGGCCAAGTATTGACATTGTGAGAAGGAATTATTGCAATGCCCGTGATTCCGGGGGGCTGTATGTTGTTACTACTAGAACGCAGTTCTGCAAACAAAGTGGAAGTAATGCTTTACCTGCCCATGTATGAGCACAATACTCTGTCCGCTCCGTCGGCCCGACGGTATGGAAATGTGTGTCCCACCCGGCAGTGGAGTCCCGGTTTCCCCTTTCAAGACCAGAAACCAACTGCCATAATCGGGATTGATATGCGGTCCGTGGTGCATCTTCCCCACATTCTCTCCTTTCCTCATGTTAGTCTGCTGATGTTGTCTTTACGAGTACCTGCGTGTAATACCACGCATACGTACTCCGTAGTATTCCTCCCCAATGTCCTCCCCAAATGATCATCCCCATCTCCAATTCCATCTCTCCACAGAATAAGGAACCTGAAAATCCCCCCGTGCAAACAACAGTCCATTCCCCGCTCATCATGGCCGACAAAGGGCCGGTCATACGTATTACACTGTAGGACATGGGGTGCCACCACCTACATGTAGTATCTGCTAAGATGATGTACGTATATCCCGGCTCACGGCATTGATGGTGCCGCAAACAAGAAAGAAAAAGACAGAAAATAGAAGCAAACTACTTCGGCCTTGATGTGGAGTATTCTCCGTAAAACAAAACGAAGATCGAATCACTGCTCAAAAGCCCGGTCCGACGAGAGCACATTGATTTGATATAAAGGACAGTTCCAATTCCTCATTCCTACTCTGTTGTTCCTCTTCATCAGCACAGCAAAAGAACTTCCTTCGTTTTCATTTCAATACAACAGACCAACCAACAGAATGCTGCCTTCTCTCGCTCTTCTGGCCTCGGCCCTCTCCGCCGTCCAGGCTGCCCCTCAAGTCGTCCCTAGGGCCGACGACCTCGACACCTGGCTGACGGAGCAGGAGCCCATTGCCCTCAAGGGCGTCCTGGCCAACATTGGTTCCAGCGGTTCCAAGGTTTCCGGTGCTGCTGATGGAATTGTCGTTGCCAGTCCTTCCAAGTCTGACCCTGATTGTATGTTCAATTCTGAATGAACCCAGCTGTACTTTAATGTACACAGCGGCACAAGCATAAACAAAAAGAAGAAGAAAGAAACGATTGCTGACAAAGTCTCCGTGTCTCAGACTTCTACACCTGGACTCGTGACGCTGCCCTCACCCTCAAGGCCCTGATCGAGCGCTTCATCGTGACCGGAGACGCCGACCTCGAGACCATCATCAAGGCCTACATCACGTCGCAGGAGAAGCTCCAAAAGGTCGACAACCCCTCGGGCGGCATCGACTCCGGCGGTCTCGGAGAGCCCAAGTTCAACGTCGACCTCTCCGCCTTCACCGAGGAGTGGGGTCGCCCCCAGAGGGACGGTCCCGCCCTCCGCGCCACGGCCCTCATCGCCTACTCCAACTACCTCATCGGCCAGAACAAGACGGACACTGTCAAGTCGGACATCTGGCCCATCATCAACAATGATCTCGGCTACGTTGCCCAGAACTGGAACGAGACTGGTGGGTTTTTGGACTTTCCGAGAAAGACAAGAACAAACAAAACGAGTTTGCTGACATTCAATGAAAATTGTAGGCTTTGATCTGTGGGAAGAGGTCGAGGGATCCTCCTTCTTCACACTCCTGGCCCAGTACCGCTCCCTGGTCGAGGGTAGCACCATCGCCGCCAAGGTCGACGGCGAGTGCACCGACTGCGACGCCCAGGCCGCCAAGCTGGCCTGCTTCATCGACAGCCTGTGGGATGCCGACGAGGGTTTCGCCGTTGCCGACGTCAACGCCCAGACTGGCCGTACCGGAAAGGGAACCCAGACCTTCATTGCCTCTAACCACGTGTAAGTCTTTCTTGCCGCTCCCCCCTTCTCTTTTGAAAAAAAAAAAAAAAAAAAAAAAAAGAAAAAAAAAAAAAACAGACCATCTGACCTCTTCCCAGATTCGACATCAAGGCCGGCTGCGACAACAACTCATTCCAGCCCTGCTCCCCCCGCGCCCTGTCCAACCTAAAGGTCGTCTCCGACTCCTTCAAGGAGTGGGCCATCAACAGCGACGCCGCCGACGGCGACGCCCTCGCCCTGGGCCGCTACAGCGAGGACACCTACATGAGCGGCAACCCGTGGTACCTGACCACCTCTGCCGCGGCCGAGCAGCTGTACTACGCCCTGGCCGCCTGGGACAGCGCCGGCTCCATCGAGGTCACCGAGGTGTCGGCCGACTTCTTCAAGTCCGTCGCCGAGTCCGCCACCACGGGCACCTACAAGAAGGACTCGGATGTGTACACTGCCATTGTCAAGGGCGTCACCACCCTGGCTGACGGGTACCTGGCTATCGTGCAGAAGTACACTCCCGACGGTGGTGCCATGGCTGAGCAGTTTGGCAAGTCGGATGGTTCGCCTCTGTCTGCTGCTGATCTTACCTGGTCGTATGCTGCTCTGCTCACGGCCAAGGCTGCCAGGGACGGTGACTACCCTGCTACTTGGGGGGCTGCTGATGGTGCTACCTGCTCTGCTTAAGCGGGATGGTACTGGAATAGGATGGCTTTATGAAATAGATTTGGTGACGGGTTGTTTTATGTATTGTTAATTGATGAATGATTCATTGACTTCAATTTGTATAAATGTGTGTGTGTGTGTGTGCGAGTGATGTTGGTTGATAAAAAAATGTTTCATTCATTCATGTATTTGATATTCTTGTTCTTTTGTTCAATAATGTACCCCCGAACCCTTACTCAATCGTGATGCCAACCTTGGCCTGGTGCTTACCAGACCACTGGAACTCGTACGCCTCCTTGGCCTGGTCGAGGGTGAAAGTCTTGGCGTCGACAATGGGACGGAGCTTCTCGAGGTTGCCCTCGATGGCGAGGTTCATCTCCTCCATCTGGAGTCTGCTGCCGACGAGGAAGCCCCTGACGGTGCACATGTTGACGAGGCTGTCGAGGAAGCCGGGCTCGCCCTCGCCCTTGGTGACACCACCGACGAAGCCGATGATGCTGATGACGCCGCCGATGCGGACGGCCTTGAGGGACTGGGCCATGGACGTGGGGCCGGCGACCTCGATGACGTGGTGGACACCGACGCCTCCGGTGATCTTGCGGGCCTCCTCACCCCAGTTGGGGGTCTCACGGTAGTTGATGATGTGGTCGGCACCGAGCTTCTTGAGGAGCTCGGCCTTGTCGGGGGAGCTGGTGGTGGCAATGACCCTGGCGCCGGCGGCCTTGGCGAACTGCACGGCGAAGATGGACACGCCGCCGGTTCCCTGGGTCAGGACCCATTGTCCCGGGGTGACGCGCTTGCCCTCCAGGCCGTACAGGCCGTTCCAGGCGGTCAGACCGGCGCACGAGAGCGTGGCGCCCTCGACGTAGTTCAGACCCTCGGGGAGGGCGACGAGGCCGTTCTCCTCGAAGGCGCCGTACTCGCGCAGGGTGCCGTCAATCACACCGCCCAGTCCGGTGGCGGCGGTCACCTGGTCCAGCTCGCCACCAATGTGGCCCTGGTTGAAGAGGGTGACGACCTTGTCGCCTGCCTTGAAGCGGCGGACGTTCTTGCCAACAGCGACGACGTCACCAGCTCCGTCGGAACCGGGGACGGTGCCGTCCTTCAGGGCGAAGGGGTAGAGACCCTTGGGGATGATGAGGTCACGGTACTGCGGGGTATGTTAGGAAGGTTCTTGGGGTCTTTTCGTGCTATATTTCTTGAGAAGGGGGGAATGGGGAGAGGAGGAAATAAAATGCTCACGTTCAGAGAAGCACCGCGGACTGTGAAAATGTTAGCTATTTGGCGATAGAGAGGAACAGATAGAAGGGGTGAACTCACGCTTGACGAGAACCTCGCCGTCACCGGGAGTGGGGACGGGAACCTCGGAGAGCTGGAGAGAGTCGAAGCCATCCCGGCCAGCAATCTTCCACTGCTTCATGGTCTTGGGAATGTTCTGAGCCATTGTGAATGAATTTGTTGTTATGTATGGGGAATTAAGATGAGGGAGGGGTTGAGTGTGATGAGGATGATGATATATTGGAATCTTGAAAATGGGAAAGAGACACCGACGGATATTTATTCTTTCCCCTTCACTTGCCCATTATTAATTTGACATTCTGCATACGGATTACAGAGCTCTAGAAGCTCCTAGTTCCCTTTTATTAATTTTCTTTAGGCATTAGTAGTACTGGGCAACTGGCATAAACTGCCGCTTTTTTTGGCTGGCTGGCTCCATTGACGGTTGACGTAACCGTGGGGCAAAGGGACGGAACCGCACTGGTTTTGGTATAGAATGGGGACTCGAGTTGAATTCATTTTCCTAAAAGGGAATATGAGATGAGTTGTCATCAATAGCCACGCGAGTAATACATTCCCTCCCTTTGACATATGAATTGCTGTTTTGGCATTTTTTTTGTCACGATGATGCTTTATCATTAACTCCTTTTCTTCTCGGCCGATTCATTTGCTTATTACGGTCAATATGTTGAATGGCAGTTGCTGCTTACGGTGTCAATGTTGGTGGTGTGGTGTGCCTGGTTAAAGACATAATTGGACAAACGTCATCTGCAGCTTAAAAAAAGAGGCGTTTTGGGGGCGGTGAAAATACGGTATATAGAGATTATGTTCCGTTATGCATTTATGCGGGGCTATGTGCCTATATACAGGAGGGCGTAGCACGTATATGCATCTAACAGCCGAGGACACGCTACGCTGAGCCTAAACGGGAAAATGATGGCGCATTCGTACAGAGTGCACTTTGTACATGACATCAACCAAAGGGAACCGTGTCAACTTTACCTTGAGTGTCTGCTTCAATACACACTCGTTCTTGTTATCCAACTGAGCTGGTTCTGGTGATTCATCTCTCGAGTTTATTTCATGTTGCGAGCCTCTTCGTCAACGGGAGTGTCAAGGACAAAAGACGGTTGAACCGATGTCTCGACCCACGTCTCGGAGCGGACTGCTAACCCCCGCCAACAACGCGACAGACGCACCAGCACCAGCATCGCCATCAGCTTCAAGACACGGAGCCGTGAGTCCCGTCCCGGGAAGCCAGGGCGGTGGTATCGTCGTCTTCTCCGGCGGCAGCGCCTCCAACAATCTCGTCGACGTGTTTGAGCACGTACGCAACGCCAACGCCTGCACGCTCAGCTACGTGATTCCCATATCAGACAATGGCGGCAGCAGCAGCGAGATTATCCGCGTATTCGGCGGACCGGGTGTGTAATGACTTAGTCTATGTACACGAAACTGTACAGTGTAAAACAAGAAAACGAAAAAAAATTGACATCCTGACTCTTGGGGTGATATAAAAGGTATCGGTGATGTGAGATCCCGTCTTCTCCGTCTAACACCAGACCACGCCGGACCGGAAACAAAAGCCATAGGCCACCTGTTCAACCATCGACTCCCCAAATCGCCCACGACAGCGAGGGTGGAGTGGTTCGAGATCCTCGAGGCCACGCATCCTCTCTGGGACGGCATCTCGTCTCCAAAGCGGGAGCTCATCCGGTCGTACCTCAACAGCTTCAACCTCGAGGCTGTCAAGCGCATGCGGCCGACGAGCCGGTTCGACTTTTCCGGCTCCAGCGTCGGCAACCTGTTCCTCACGGGCGCGCGCCTGTTCACCGGCAGCTTCGAGGCAGCCGTGTACCTCCTCGGCACCATCTGCGGGGTGCCAGACGATCGGATCTCCGTGCTGCCGGCCATCAACACCAACTTTGCGCACCACATCGCTGCGGGGTTGGCAGACGGGTCCGTCATCGTGGGGCAGAACGATATTTCCCACCCTAGCCAGCCGACGCGTGCTGTTCCAGGTACGGGCATCGCCACCGCTGCTACGGGTACGCAGACGCCAGACGATGACACAGAGGAGCACGACAAGGTCGAGGACGCCAACCTGCCCGGGTCGCTGCCCGCCCTGCGCCGACCGGCCATTGTCTTCTCCAAGACGGATGAGGAGGACCTGCCCTGTCGTATAGACCGCATCTGGTACATCAACCCTTACGGCCAGGAGATCCGCATACCCGCCAGTCCCCGCGTCATCGACTCCCTCCGCGGCGCCACCACAATCGTCTACAGCATTGGATCTCTCTTCACGTCCCTCGTGCCGAACCTCATCCTCAAGGGTGTCGGCGAGGCAGTCGCCGCTCCCACGGTGGGGAACAAGATCCTCATACTCAACGGCACGACGGATCGTGAGACAGGCCCCTCTGACAAGCCGTTCACGGGATTGGACTTTGTCACGGCTATTGTCGACGCCTGCGCTTACTCGAGGGGTATGCCCCGCCCCGGTGCGGATGAGTACTCCCAGTACGTGACGCACGTTATATACCTGGATGGCACGGGGGCACCAAAGGTGGATAGACAGGCCCTGTCGCAAATGGGTATCGATACTATACGCGTTTACGGACCCAGTGGGGGCAAGTACGATGCTAAAGCACTGCAGCAAGCTCTTGAATCGATCATCGGGAGGAGGGATACTCGTCATGATCGAAGTAGGAGGAATACACTTGTAGGATGATCACGGGGAGGTAAGACGAATATAAGATGTGAGAAAAGAAGAGGAAAAAAAAGGATATCCCAAATAACATTCATTGATTTGCTGCCTGCTCATGCCTGAATCCCAGCCAACAGAAAAGAAAGAAAAACACCCAGTATTCATTAAATACACAACGCATGCGTTGCCCTGACCCTGTTCTTATTCCGGAGAATACATGAGGTACGCCGCAACAACAGGCCATGCCAACGAGAGAAACGCAGCTGCCAACACGGACCCGAAGGACGTCTGCTTTCTCTTTCCGAGGGTGAGGACACCGCTCCAGCGGTCGATGAGAGAGCACGTTCCCCAGATGATGCCCACGACGTATAGGGATCCGAGGAAGGCAACGGCCATGATGATGTCGTCTCGCTTGTCACCTGGGTCGAGGACGACGCCGGACAAGTCAGGCTCAAAGGTGGAGGAGAGGTTGTTGCCCATTTTGGTTGTATTTTTTTTTTCGGTCTTTTTTTGTTGAATGGTTGAATAAGTCGAGTGGTTGAATGGTTCGAATGATTGAATATTAAGAACGAGATAATCCGTCAAAGGTGTAAATTATATCGGGTACCGGCCGCGACAAGTTCGAAGAAGAAGAGAATATAAAAAGGAAATCGCTCGCCTGCGAGCAGTAGAAGCGAAAGGGTTTGTAGAGAAATTGGTGTTGTTTGAACAAAAGAGTTGAAGAAGGAAAGGAAAGAAGAAGAAAAAAAAAGAATAAGAGGACGAATATGCAGACAAATGGAGTTTAGTATGATACTGGGTCGAGAGGCTCGGAATACGGCATTGTCGTGGTCTAAGCCCCTTGCAGGGTGTTGTGACAGAGTCGCAACTGATGGCGTCGCAGGTGGTTCAAGATCAAGAGCCGGGTCCGCTTCAACGTACGATTAAGCAGGGAATGAAGTGGTATTATAATTGATTCTATACTTGATGGTCTGACTGAATTTGATATGAATGAAGAAGAGGAAAAAATGAGAGGGAAAAATGACCCGGGCTGCCTCTTCACCTCTTCACCCCCCCTTTGACAGTCTTTATTGGTTATTCCTAGGCGCTTCCGGCCTCCGTGTATTGACCCGCTCTAGTTGAGGGCCTTGGCTTTTGGCTTGGTCAGGCTTGGTCGGCCTTGGCTTTTGGGTGCTGTAACCTATCACGGGGTAAATGGAAGCGCCTTCAAGGCATTTTTCTCTCCTTTTTTCCATGGGCTTTTCTTCTTCCATGACTTGATGTTTTTTGTTGCCTTACATAACCCAGCGGAGATAACTTGACATTGAGAGTATGCAGAGTACAGAGTACGGAATAAATCCCACGTGGATTACGCATGTGGCCTACTATGAGTAATACATGGATTCCTACATCTCTTTTCGGTCCACCGTAAGGCTCTTTTTGACATTGCATCTCCCTTGGAGGTTCCTTACGGGTTCCTTGTAGGGATTTGGAAGGATCTCTGAATACGCGGTAATAATCACGAGTTGTCCGAAATGGTTGATGGATCATAAAATACGGGGGAAATGGTTCGCGGGTCTTGCCGTTTCAGGTTGGAGATGCGGCGAGTTTGTGTGTGGTCTACCCTGTAGCTAGGGGTGCGTGACAATAAAGCTCGGAATGTATTGTAGATCTTGATAATGGGGGGTCGCCAATTGCCAAATGAGTTGAGATGGATATATAAGGATTGCGATTGCAGTGTAGATCTCAAGAATGCGATTGCGAGTGCAGTGGTCAATGTAATGGGATTTGCAGTTGAATACACGAAGTACTACAATAGGAAGCATCACGAGATACGGTCGGGTCAACCACATCACCTACTTACCACCTCCATCTCTACGACATATACACTGCAGCAACGGGACTGAACTGTGTCGAATAGAATTCAACGGCTACGACCGTATCGTGTAAACAGCAACGTTGTATCCCTCACCATGTCAAATACCCTCTTCTCATCAGTCACCATCAGCGCAGGAAATGAAGTATACAGACTGGACCCAACATCAGATAAAATCAGCTGACAGGAAGCGGAAAACAAACGACATTCAAAAAGACCGACGACGGGAGTTGAAGAGGAATATATTCACTTTCCGCTTCTTGATCTTCTTCTTTCAAAAGGAAGTGGCAGTGAAAAGCCATGCTGCTTGGCCTTATGGTCCTTCCTTTTCTTATTCTCCATTGAAAGGAATATACTACTAATACTAGTACTCCGTAGTACTCCGTACATTATACAAGCCCGTAATAATAGTAATGAGAAATTCCCCGAGCCGGATATTCCCATGGATTGATCCTTTTCGGTAACGGGCGTCCAAGATCCAGGCACAAGACCTCTCAAGGCTACAATATGCAGGTACAGGCTTCACCTTCAGGCACAAGACCAGGGAGAATACATGTACTCGTAAATTGAAGCAAGGAAGAGAACCGTTTAGTGGACTGAAATCCTTTGCATGTAGTCATCCCAATTTGGCAAGTCCAACATGTCTCTGGCCAACCCCCTCTTGCGTCCTGATACAGGGGTCTCTGTGTTTTTCTTTTTTTACCCACTCACACTCAGTCGCGCTCACACTCACTCACACTCACTCTCTCTGAGTCTCTCTCTCATATACTTTGTACACTGCACTCTCACACACCCGCCAAGTCGGGATTCTTCCGTCTCGGGCGCTTGCTGCGACGCTGTTCAGGTACAGGTTTATGCAGCAGCAGCAGCAGCAGCAGCAGTGTATACCACCACCATGCAAGTCATAAAGTGTGCCCGGATCATAGATTGCGATCGACATCCATTTACACGACGAGCCTATAATGTCTTGACGTGGACTTGTCTACATCCCGAGGCGCGACCAGAGTGTCGGCGCTTGGCCATCTCAAGTACTATGGAGTGCAGTCATGGCGCTGAGTTATCATCACCAAATAGTTTCATCTGTAGAAGACATGTACAAAGCAGGACAGAAACAGATTGTACGCGTGTTCTATTGACTGTCTTTGTTGCACAACCTGTCAGTACATCGTCAAGACGTTACAATGCAAGTCAGCTGTACCCCGTACAACCCGACATTCACATCCCGAGTACGGCAACGGAGATGCCGGCGTGGGGCTCAAGTTGACTTTTTGCATTTATAAGTCATAGCCTCATCTTACTACTTAGTAGTATTCTGACTACAATTCTACGAGTACAATTGTAGATAGACGAACTCTCAATCATCATGACTGGCACATTTACGAACACCCATAACCGTTCCTGATTTTCAGCCCCCAGCACATGGTACTTCAAAATCCTCCGTTCTTCTCCTCGCCCCAAACCCGACTGATCCGCCCCATGACAGAATCAGGAAGGTAGATATGATTCAAAACCCATGTTGCACCACCAACAACCCCAGGCAGACTTTAGTTACTTGCATGTACTCGTCTGTACTACTAGCCGTACAAGTATCCATAGAAGAAAAAGAACAAAAGGAAAATAGAATATGAGCAAAAAAAACAGAGGGGGGTGAAACATGGGTCTGTCACGTCCTGCACGATCCTTCAACTCACAACAACGGCACTCGCCTTGTACGGCATGTAGTAATATTCCATTCCCCATCTTCATAGCACGTTACCTTTGATTCTCACGATACGTAGGATCTGTTTGTTACTCCACTCTGGTCCATTCAATCCTTAGTATTACTTTTTTTTATCGTAGGAGTGGTGTTTTCTCATTCCAGACATTCTGAATTACACGATATTCCATTTCCAGTCTCTCACCCAACCTCAACTTGTGATCAGTGAACAGTAGTAGTAAACATGTACCTGTGAAAACCAAATGTTTCGCCTTATGTTTGCATGTGTGCATGTGTGCATGTGGTGAATCAGACAACCCCCATCCTGCACATGTCACTGGTCCTCGTCATCATCATCAGGTGTAGGATGCCCGTTTCACTTCATTATACTCCTCCACGAGCCAAGGATGCCCCCCCTCCTCTCCCCATGTGTAGTCATGGGCTGATATTACTACGGTAAGGTAAAATAAACCACTTTCCTGATTGAGCCTCAGATCCTATCAACCAAGCTTTTCCCTCCCCATCCCCCCCCCTTTGCCGCACGTTGTTTCCACTAACAATCCCCCCTGTCCGTCCCATCCTCCTCCATCTTGGTAGTCAGCTCCATGGGGTGTGGTGACTTACGGAAAGTGAGACGGGTACAACGGTTAGAAGAAGAAAAGTGAAGAGAGAAAGCTAGACGAAGATGAAAGATATAAAGAAGGCAGTCTAGTCGTTCAAGTTTGTTTCTTCTTTTTCTTCTTGTATTCAGCAACCGACACTCTCTCTCTTGTCTCTCATTCATTCATTTTACACTCTTTACTTTCTTTTACAAAAGAAACATTTCATTCATTCATTTTTCAAGTCATATCTGACTGTTACTTTCCCTTCTTCTTACAAAGACAAGAAACAACAACAAAAATGCGTCTCGTCAACACCGTCGCCGCTCTCGCGGCCGTGGCCTCTGCCGCCCCCTTCACCAGCACGGCCATGACCAGCAACAGCAAGCGTGCCGTCTCCGCCAAGGCCAACAGCAACAACAAGCCCACCGCTCTCGACGCCAGCCTCCCCTCCAAGGTGATCGTGACCGAGGACAACACCCTCAACAGCACGGCCAAGTCGACCGGCAACGGCAAGTCGGTCAAGGTGGCCTCCGTCGACGCCCAGGACGACGTGTCCATCCCTCTCCGCCTGGTCAACAACCTGGCCGGCGACAACGTCAACGCCTACATCTCGGGAACCGACCCGTCCGGCAAGGTCTTCTTCCTCGGCACCGACGGCAGCCTCATCTACCCTTCCGCCGGAGGGGCCGCCGAGCCCGTCCAGATCTCGGACCCCATCGCCATCGCCATGCCCGCCCAGGGCGAGGAGTTTGAGATCACCGTGCCCACCTCGTTCGCCTCGGGCCGCATCTACTTCGTCCAGGGAGAGCTCGAGTTCTTCATGGTCACGTCCGACGTCGGCACCGACGCCCTGGTCCAGCCCACCGTCAGCAACCTCCAGGACCCCAGCGTCGACCTCAACTGGGGCTTCGTCGAGATGACCCTGACCGACGAGGGTGAGATCTGGGCCAACCTGTCCTTTGTCGACTTTGTCGGCCTGATCTTGTCCATGACCCTCAACAACAGCGACAACACCACCCAGGAGGTCGTCGGTCTCCCCGGCGACGCCGTTCAGACCATCTGCGACGCTCTCAAGGCCCAGGGTGACAGCGACGGCCTCCCCTGGGGTAGCATGTGCATCGAGGGCTCCGACGGTAACCCCCTCCGTGTCATCTCCCCCACCGACTACGAGTCCATCGAGGCCGGCGCCTTTGACGACTACTGGTCCACCTACGCCGACGACGTCTGGACAAAGTACGCTGCTGAGCCCCTGACCGTCGACACCCAGGACGGCAACGTCGTCACCTGCCAGGTCGACGGCGACGAGCTCCAGTGCGACGGCGACAACCGCGGCTACGTCAAGCCCACCGCCGTCGACATCTGGGGCTGCAACTCTGGTCCCTTTGGCATCATCGAGGGCGACAACGACCTCCACAAGGCCATCGTCCCCCGTCTCTGCGCCGCCTTTGTCCGCGCCACCCTCACCATCGACGGCGGCAACTCCCAACCCGGCCCCGAGGCCGACACCTACTACTCCATGGATCCCACCAACCACTACTCCCGTGTCATCCACGAGAACGAGATTGACGGAAAGGGTTACGCCTTTGCCTACGACGATGTCAACCCCTCTGGCTCCGACGACGCCGCTGGTCTCGTCAACTCTGCCAACCCCTCTGAGCTCATCTTCCACATTGGTGGCAAATAAGTGTGAGCTTGTTTCAATCGTGAAAGGATAGTTTTCCTTGCTTTCCTTACCTCGGTTTTTCTTTCTTCTTCCTATTTCATCCTTTTCCAATCTTTGTACATACAATTTTTTTATTCTTTGTTGATATTCTCTCTTTTTGTTTTTGACGGATTCGAGTCGGACATGCTGCATGGCGTCTCATGAACAAGACGACGTTCAACACGCATTTTGAATGGGTTAGAAGGGGACGGAATCTTTTTTTGGGACCGTGCGCATGTGTTGTCTGTACATAGTCGGGACCATCTCTCGAAGGGTGTGTTCCATTTTCAGCCTATGAAGAAACGTATATATTGGTATTATTCATCTCGCTGCTGCGTTCTTCTAGTGACTGTTCGTATGTGTTTGCAATGAAAGCCGATCACCATTAGTAGAAGCATGGCCAGAAGATGGAAGAGTAAAAATATGAGGTCATTGCCAATCGCGGAAACAGGAAAGAGCCGAGCTTGGCGATCGTTCCTGCTTTGCGCCAAGATTGCTGATGGTTGGCGGATGACTAACGAAGATCGAAACACTCGGTCTCTCGGATTAGCGAGAACCTTGGGACGTGATGGGAACAAACAAAACGTGCGTCTTCAATTTCACTCTTGATAACGCAATCATCATCGAACAGTATCGCATAAGACGTGCTCGCCTCTGTTTTTTGTTTGGCCTCATCCACAATATGCAGACGTTACCTGTGCGTGGGCGCCTTTACACAAACACTGCACTACCAAAAATGTTGGGTCATCACGAATTCAATTGAAGAAGAGTCTTGGTGGTTTTAAGATTGAACATTGAAGCTAACGCCTAGAGTCATGATGTCAGCCTCATCAACCGGTGCCGTCAATTCGCTACTTCCAGAGAAACCGCATCATCGGCAACACCATCATCCCCGGCTGTACAATCGCGGACTGCATCATCCTTCGCTGCGTCATCATCGACGGGACCATCACCAGCAGCGTCAATAGCAGCGTCGTCGCTGGCTGCATCTATCGCTACGAATAGACGCCAGGGAAGCAGTGTAGCTCGCAACCCCCCTCCTGGTCATCGAGCACTATTGTCCCGGGTAGCACCATTCATTCGTGCCACACAGCCTTCGCTGCCGACAAGGGCCCTCCTCTCGACGTCTGCGAGCGCGATGGCTAACCTGGAATCTGTGCTTACCCCAGCGCTGCTGTCTGAAATCCGCAATGTGTGGTACGGACACATTGTCGATGGCGACTCCGTCGTCCTCCCCAACCAGGAGCAGATGAAAGTGTGGTTCACCACCGCTCCGGAGTTTGACAATGTCTGCGTGTGAGTACTTACCACTATTGACAATTGACATGAAACTCCCAGTTCCCAGACTTCAATTGGATTTTGGTGGCTGCGTGCGGGGTATTTATTAGGTACTCGTATTACAGAATTCAAGCTTACAAACTCCCCAGAAAGTCATTTGGCCCCGTTCTCGACGCCATCAGGGAGTCTGGAATCACGTCGGGTCAGCAAATACTGGATGCCGCCAAGCCCAAGGGCCCGCTGGACTGGCTGAGCCTGGTGCTGCTACTGGACCAGATGCCGCGGAACTGCTACCGCGGCGACGCCTCGTCGGTCGTCTTTAACCTGTTCGACCCGCTGGCTCAGGAGGTGGTGAAGGCAGCCCTTGAAAAAGGAATCCCCGACGCGGAGCCCCAGACGCGCTGGCTCATGTGCCGCCGTATGTGGTTCTACCTCCCGCTGGAGCATTCTGAGAGCCTTGACCTGCATAAACTCGTGACGAACAAGTTTACCGAGCTGGCCCGCGACGTCGAGACCCTCATCTCCGAAGGCGAGGACCCGTCGTCACTGATCGGCAATAAAGACGACGAGCTGCGCGCCAAGGCCGCGCGGGTCTTCAGCGCCAATGCCGACGCTGCCCGCGGTCTGGCCAAGACCTTGGTCGACCTCGAGAAGAGACATTTCGACCTCATCGACCGGTTTGGACGCTACCCTCATCGCAACGAGCCGCTCGGAAGGACGCCCACGGACGAGGAGGCCAAGTACCTGTCCGAAGGCGGCGAGACGTTTGGGGGTGGTAGTGCTCACTGAAGATTGATGAGAGGGGGGAACAAAGACGCAAGCAGGCCCAACAAGGTTGTGAACGGAGAGGGTCCCCCGCTCTATTATGGAGTATTTTCTCTACCTGTACGGACAATACTACTCCGTACACATACGAGTAGTCTACGAGTACGAAAAAGAAGCAGCGCCTGGACTGGACCCTGGACCCCTGCATGTCAACTCTATTACGGAGCACTACGGCGTGCAAAGGCGCAGCATACATGTAGGGCGTGTACGATTACATCAGGGCACGACCCGTTTAGACAGATTTGGCAATGACAGCCGTATTACTCGTGGGCCGTGGCCATGTGTTCCGCCGTATGTGTAGAGCTCGTACATAATACTGCTAAGTAATATGGCGCATGCTGGTGGACCGAACTAGTAGCAGGTTTCATCGGAGGTACGACTCCAAGCCTCGTACTGGGTAAACTGGGCAATGGGAAGACTGGACAGGAGCAAAGAGTGGACCAGATTATTACCATTGTCGGAATGGCCCGAGCTCGTCCTTTCGGTCTATCAAGATTCGAGAAGTTTTGGAACCGGTTAGTTGCCGGGACCCGTGAGAGCCGCATTATTTCGAAGTTATCTACGTTATTGCCTTCTCTTGGGGGGATTCTAACTGATTGTCTTCTCGTACGAGTATTATCTCATGAGCTCACATTTATCTCTGTATCTCTCTTTTTTTATCAAGTTGACGGGGGGGAGTGTTTTGTCTTTCCCCATCTTCCAATCTACGACTATTACGAGTATGCTCCTGTTGCTCCGCACATGTTCTCCATCGTGTCTCCGTATTCTATGGTATTGTATTAGGTTATATTAACATTGTGATTGGGTTCGAGTGAATGTTCCCCTTCTTTTTGGCATGAAGATCTTAGCAATTGATACTACGGAGTCTACATGTACTCGGACTAGCTAACTGGTAATAGCAGTAACGAGTCACCTTTTGCCACACTCCCCCCCTGGACGACTCTGGACGATTCTTGGGGGAGAAAAGTTGGTAATGAAAAAGCCAAGAACCGAGGGCTTGAAAAGGTGGGGAGAGATTTATGCTAGTGACTCGCGTGTACAACTATTCGTACGGAAGTCCGGACTACGGAGTACTAGACTCCTAGAGGAGAGAGAGAGAAGGGGAAAAAAAAGGCCCCCAATACTTTGGTTCCTGACGAATGCCGTCATTGGCTGCGGCTCCCGGGGTTATAAAGAAAAAGAAAAAGAGGATTAAAATACAAAAAAAAAAAAAAAAGAGAGATGCCGTCTTTGCCGTTATCAATCCTTTTCCCACCTATCACAGACCAACCATACGACTTGTCAGTGTGGGGGAATTAGCATTGCCATTACGAGCACGTTTGCATCTCTAGTCTGACTCTTGATACTGGAGATAGTCCATTTACTGTATTACTGTATTCGTAGGATTGAGGTGGTATACGTAGTTTTGGTAATGAATTGACTACTATTTGACTTTTTTGGGGTCCGCGTCTTTTCCCCAAATCTATACTATTACTCCCTTCCCACCCCCGCTTCCTACTTTCTTTATTTCCTCCCCTCCCCCCATCCCTCTCTCTTTCTAGTACTCCTTCTATTCTTTTCTTTCCTTCTTTCCTTCTTCTTCTTTGTTCTGACCTTTGTTCTAACAAAAACAAAAGTCAAAAAGACTCAAAGACAAAATGGTCTCCACACAAGATGCACTGTCGCATGACGCGGCGGTGCTGGCCAACCTGGGCCACACTCAGGAACTCCAACGCAAATTCTCCCTAGTATCCATGCTGGGTCTAGCATTCGCCATCCTGAACACGTGGACGGCACTGTCGGCTTCCATCACACTGGCCCTGCCCTCGGGCGGCGCCAGCTCCGTCATCTGGGGTCTCCTGGTGGCGGGCACCTGCAACATGTGCCTGGCCGCGTCGCTGGCCGAGTTCCTCTCGGCGTGGCCCACGGCAGGCGGACAGTACCACTGGGCTGCCCTGGTGGCGCCCAAGGGATGGAGCAGGGGCATCAGCTACGCGACGGGATGGATCAACGTGAGCGGTTGGGTGTGCCTGACGGCCACGGGCGGTCTCCTAGGCAGCCAGTTCGTCATCGACATTATGGCGCTGTTCCGCGAAAACCCCGACGTCGAGACGCCGACGTGGCAGCAGTTCCTCATCTACATCGCCTTCACAGCCGTGGCCTTCACCATCAACACCTTCCTCACTCGCATCCTGCACTACCTCAACAAGGCGGCGCTGCTGTGGTCCGTTGCGGGCTTCCTCATCATCAGCATCACCCTGCTCGCCTGCTCTTCGGGAGACTACCAGCCCGGGTCCTTTGTCTACGGCCAGTTCGCCAACGAGGTCGGCTGGCCCGACGGCCTGGCCTGGATGCTCGGCCTGCTCCAGGGCGCCTTCGCCCTCACCGGATTCGACGCCACCGCCCACATGATTGAGGAGATGGCCGACCCGCAGATCCAGGGCCCCCGCATCATGATGTACTGCATCGCCATGGGTGTCGTCAGCGGCTTCTTCTTCCTCTCGTGCCTGCTCTTCTGCGTCGACAACATCGACAACGTCATCAGCGCCGCCCACGGTCCCATCCTCCAGATCTTCATGGACGCCACTAGCAGCAAGGCTGGCAGCACCTGCCTCGTCATGTTCCCCCTCGTCTGCATGCTCTTCACCGCCACCGCCATCATGACCACGTCCAGCCGCATGACCTACGCCTTCGCCCGCGACGGAGGCATGCCCTTCAGCAGCTTCTTCGCCAAGGTCCACCCCACCCTCGAGGTGCCCGTCAACGCCCTCATCTGGACGGCCTCGTGGGTCGTCATCTTCGGTTGCGTCCTCCTCGGATCCAGCAGTGCCTTCAACGCCATCACGGCTGCCTCTGTCGTCGCCCTGGGTGTCACCTATGCCATCCCCCAGACCATCAACTGCTGCCGCGGTCGCAAGATGCTGCCCGAGAACCGTCCTTTCAAACTCCCCCCTGTTCTGGGATGGGTTGTCAACATTGTGAGTTTTTTTGTCATCTTTTTATTGTCTCTTGGCTATTACCAAAGTACATGTACTAACCAGTGTTCTCAAAATAGGTTGGCCTCCTCTGGACCATTCTGACCACGGTCCTCTTCGTCTTCCCCCCCGAACTCCCCGTCACACCCGACAACATGAACTACGCCATCGTCGCCTTTGGTGTCATCCTCGTCATCTCCGGCTCGACCTGGATCTTTGACGGACGCAAGAACTACCAGGGTCCCCAGATTGGCCTCAACATTGACGGCACCGAGCCTGAAGTGACGAATCATGAGCAGCAGCAGGACATTTCTTCCGTTGATGAGAAGGTTGCTGCGTAAAATGTTGTTTCAATGTTGTTTTCAATGTCTTTTGTATATTTTGTCTTTTTTATTTTATGAAATACAATAGCATAGCATTTAGCATATTACATACACATGTAAATACCAATGTATACCATTATTCCAAGAAAGAAGAAATGTCTGAAAGAAAGAAGAAGGATTTGGAGGTTGGGAAGATTGAAAGAATGAAACCAAGAGACAAATCAGAAAAAGAAAGGGAAAGAGCATTGGAAGAAGCTGAAAGAAAGCACCTTCCCAATTGATGCAGTTGTGCGACGCCAATTGCCGCAGACTCCTTGCGGACTTTTTTTTCTTTTTTTTTGCTGGTCCAAAGTCACGTCGATCTCTCAAAATGACAACACACACATTAAACCCCCGCCTTTGACAAATGACCTGACACTGACACTCATTTCCCCCTCCATCACAGTCAACAGCAACAACAACAACAAACACCCTCAGACACAAACAAAAACTCCCCCCAGGAATTGTCGTCAAAATGGTCAGTACGCGATCCTCTTCATCTCGCGCAGACGGTGCCGTCACCAAGACATCACCCAGTCCTACAACACCCGCATCGCGTCGCGGTGCATCATCCACCGCCATCTCCAAAAACACCACGAGCAAGACGTGGTATCATGTCCCCGACAATCTGACCCTTATCTGGCTCGCCGTGTCTCTCCCCCTAGTCACATGGGACACTTTGTACATCTTTGGTCGACCGGCTACCATGCCCGGAGGGAGTCTTCACTGGCCCCTCTGGTCCCCTTACGCTCTGTACGGTGAGGTGGACCATGTGTATGGATGGGCGGCTTTCAACTCACAAGATGGGTTCACGGCCGCTCAGGGATTTCTCAATGTCATTGAGACGGCTATGTATGTGTATTACCTTGTCAGTGTGTATGCGCGCGGTGAGTGGAGGGTGAGTGGTGAGGCGGCGGCGAGGACTGTGCTCGTTGGGTTTGCTGCTGCTGTCATGACCTTGTCCAAGACGGCACTATACTGTAAGTTTCTTTTTTGCCTTCCTTTATTCCCCCCCGTCTTTACTCCCTGTCTTGTCTCATTCGCATTATATCTCTCTATCTCTTCGTCCTTTCTATGATGCTCGTGTCTTTCACAATGGCAGACATGTCTTGCTAACTGGTACACAGGGCTCCAGGAATACTTTGGCAACTACTCCCACATCGGACACAATACCGCCGTTGACCTCATTCTCCTCTGGGCCATTCCCAAGTAAGCTTTCCTCTCCCTCTTTCTGCCTCTCTCTCCTTCTCTTGTTGTTCTTGTCCTTTTCCTTGTCAATGTACCTCAGACCCCAAACAAAACATGACTGACCTCTTTCAGTGGCGCATGGCTCATCGGTCCTTCATACATGATTTGGACTTTTGCTCGTGATGTTATCCAGGGTCTCACTGGTGCTCAGACCAAGAAGGAGTAATGGTCGCGCTTAACTACCTAGCAGTAGTTACAGCTGACAAAACTTTTTTTACACACATACACACACACAGAAAGGAAACTCGGAGTTGTCTGATTTGATTTATATGTAAATTTGTATTGTTTCGTCAAAAAACTATCGTGTACGTGTTTGTACCAATTACCCAACAAGTGCCATGACTTGTCCCTTCAACTGCATGGATATCATATGCACAACTTGCTTGAAAATGAAGGACTGAACGACTAAAGGACTGAATGCAAATGAATAGAAGTGCAAAGAAATCAAGATAAAAAATGCAAAATGCTAGCTGAGGGTATGGCTGAGAAACAAAAGAGCAATGGGTATCAGGCCAAACATATAAAAAGAAAAACCGCCGTGGTGTGTTGTGTGTCATGAAAAGGACAAAAAGGAAAAGATGATTGCACGAGCGAATGAATGTGCAAGATAAAGTGCCTAGCACCTAGTTTCAGTCAGACCACCAAGGTCGTTATACTGTTCCCAAGCAGGCTTGACGTCCCCGTCGTCGCAGCCAAATGTCCCATCGATACGGGGACTGCACTCCCCGTCCATAAAGGCCTGCATGGCCATCCACTCGTCCTCGAGACCCTGCTGCTCCTCCATGATGAGCGGGTCGAACGGGTCGGCGAGCTTGCCGTGGCTGCTGTGCCCTCTGCTGGTGCTGTTGCTCCTGGAGAGTATGGTGCTCACGGGACGACGGAGGGCGCTGGCGCTGACGGCCATGGACGCCCGACGGGTGGGTGTCAGGAGGACGGAGCGGCGCTGGTTCCAGCTCGGCTTGATGGGTGCCGTCTCGGTCGGGACAGGCGGCGGGAGGGAGTAGATTTCCGTCGTGGGGCGGATCTCGTCGCCGTCGGAGCAGCCCGTCATGGTCAGTGAGCTTATGCTCGATTCGAGGGTGTCGTCGCTCTGGGTGCTTCCGGGGGAGGTCATGCTGCCGCACGAACCGGTCGAGTTGTTGCGCGATGCCTTCTTGACCGGTGTGGTCTGGCCGCCGTCCTGGGGGGCCGGGCTTAGCCTGACGTGGTTCAGGCCGTTGCCGTAGCCCTCTACTAGGATTTCGCTATGGCCGTTGTGCGAGTTGGTGGATGAGGATGAGTTGGAGTGTGATAGGTTGCTGCTGTTGGTGCTGTTGTTCGATTGTAGGAGCATCGAGCTTGGGCGGAAGAGTCGCATCGAGCGGCGTACGGTCGAGTTGCGCCGCAGTGCGCGCGAGACGGATCCCTGTCGTCCGGGGGGTGCGGCGGATGCAGGACTCAAAAGACCCTCTGGGTTACTCTCGACGGTGGGAGAAGAGTCGCGGTGCGTCAGGGCAAAGTAGTCGATGTCGGGCTTGATCTCGATCCGGCCGAGGCCATGGGGCGAAACACCACCGCCATCTGCGGCTCCGTCGGCCCAGTAGACAGACGGGGCTGGGGCGAGACCGCCGGCACCGGCGCCAGCGCCAGTCTGGTGGTTGACATAGTCTTGCTCCATGGGGCCTGTCATCATCATGGTCTTGTCCGTCTCGTCCCAGGGGGGCAGGTTGGCCGTCGAAACGGCCATGTGGTACTCCGTGTCGGCGGCGTCGAAGGCCTCGGGCGGGGTGACGGTGATGCTGCGCAGAACCTGGTATATGGCGTAGACGAGAATCCAGCGGACCTTGCGGGCGTCCGAGACGGACACCTGCTGGTCCTTGTTGCCCCTGGCGGGCTTGCCCATCGTCGACGACCGGACGGACTCCTCCTCGAACATCTGGTAGGCCCTGACGAGCTCGTTGTCGGCGATGGCCCTGTCCTTCCAGTTGGATGCCTTGATCAGGGCTGCGTGCGCGAGGAGCTGCTGGTTGGGCTTGCGTCTCCTGGCGTCATCGCCCAGGAAGCGCATCATGTATCGCGGTGGCGCCGCCCTGTCCTCTCCCTCCATGTACTTGGGCATGTGGGGGAGGGGGTGCTCGAGGGGCTCGAGCTGGTGCTCCCTGTCGAACATCTCGACAAGCTGCAACATGCAGATGCCATTGCTGGCCACCCATGGCATCCCCTGCGACGTCGAGTACGACTCATCCACTAGTAGCTGGTATAGACACTCGAAGTCGCGGCACATGAGACGGCACAGCTGCGGGTCGAACTGCGAGGCCGGGTACCGTCCCAGACGGCTGGTGTAATGCGCCTCGATGAAGCGGCGGAACCGTTGGAGATGCGCGCGCGCCGCGGGCGGTATTCCCAGTCTCGACTCGGACATGGCGTCGTCGAGAAAGTCGTCCAGCATGTCGTATGCCGCGCCCACGCGGGTTTGCAGATCGGCGCGGGACTTGTCGATGAGCTTCCGCGTCGCGCGACTGAGCGTGTCGTACTCTACGCACGAGTCCAGCACGTCGCTCATGCCGACGCAGTGCGCGAAAGCACGGATGTATAGATCCCGCAGGCGGAACGTCTCGGCGAGATGGAGCATGGCCACCGCGTGCGTCGGCTGGTGCGCCACGTCGAGGTAACCTTCCTCGTCCAGGTAGGCCATCAGGTCGGCGGTGTTGTCGTCGGCGCTGACATCGGATCGGAACTCATGCATGGCGTGGAACAAGCCGACCAGGGCCGGTCCCAGCCGCTCCCCCACGACTGAGCGACCCTGCACCCAGGCGAAGAAGTTGCGCGTGGCAATCTGGTATGTGAATGCCTGCTGGCTGGTGAGTCCCGGCGGCGACGGGATATACAGCTCGACTGTGTGATTGGTGCCGGCCCCGAGGTCCGCGGCCAGAGCCGTGGTGGTGGACTCGTCTGCCACAAGGAAGCGCTGAATGAGAGGGAGGCACTTCTTGTTGAGTAGGTCTGTGAGGGAAACTTTGAATGAAGGACCTTGTCTTGACTGGCCCTTGGCGTGTAAGTAGACTAGACAGTCTCCATGACGAGACCACAGGACGGGGTCCTAGATAGAAAAAAGCAAATTAGACACGCCATATTCACAGGTACACAAGAAAAAAAAAAAGAAAGGAAAGCTTACTTTTTGTAGTCCATCCCATCCGTATGAGTCCCTTGCTGCACCATCCCACGCCTGGATAGGACCGGCGTTGAAATCAATCGTGTTCAAGAAGGCGTCCAGGCTAGGTGATGTCGACGAGATTCCCATACTGAAGGTAGAGTAATATGATCGCCCGTCTCAACCACGACGGGGAGGGTTGATTGTCGAAGAAAGAGAGGGGGAGTAAATTCCCAAGAAGCTGACCCTTTCCTTGTTCCTTCTTTGTTTTTCTTCCTGTTCCTTCTCTTTCTCGTATCGGTGGTGTAACTCGGATGCTCCGTGTTGCCTTAAGATTAACCCGTGCAGTTGATGAAAAGAGTCCTAAGACCAAGGAGCCGTAGACTCGAACGGCATGTTTTTCTTTTTGCTCTGCCGTTATTATAAAAGAAAGAAAAAGAAGTTGGATGATGATACCTAGAATGGAATAGGACAAGTATGGGGTATATGATTCTATCAAAGAAGAAGAAGAAGAAGAAGAAGAAAAGAAAGGTAGTAGCAATGAGGAAAGAGAGGGCGGGGGGGATAATACTACATGTACTATCTATCAAATCCTTGCGGAGGCGGCGCTGGTCTTTGAAGGGTCCAACAAAATGGTACGTACAGATGGAAGTGGCATCGCATATTACTACATGTACTACTAGTACTACATACGAATACTACTAGGATATACTACTTGAACTTCAACTTGACAGTACAACCTTACTAGAATGGCGCCATGACATGGCGCGTCGGCGGCGTCGGCGGGTTCGGAATACTGACACATCCCTGCCTGTCTGACCCCCAAGGAGGGTCTAGGGACCAAGCAAGCCAAGGCCCCAAGATGCATGCACGAGCTGGCTGGACACGCTGAGCTCAACGCGCCCCATACTCGTACAGGCAATGCGTACCACTATGAGATAGGTGGTGGAGTCGGCCGAGCCTCGTTCTTGGACCCCCCCGGTTGGGAGGGGGGGAGAGAGGGTCCGCTCTTGTCCGATCAACCGGGAGTTGGAGAATGCAATTGTCGTAGTCTGGTTTTTTGTAACAAGGTACTGCGAGTAACATGGTCAATCAATATTTACCAGTTTGCCACCTTGGTCAATCCGTTTCCCTTTTGTTCTCTTTGTAATATCCCTCTTTTGTAACACTACATATAATACTAAGTCGTTATTGAATTGTGTGCAACACGCAAACAAAACGCCTTCTGGACTCAATCCCACGTTCTGGATTACGAGTACTACTAGTCGTAGTAATAAGAGAAATAAGATGAATTTTGTCCGCACCGTAGCGTTGTGCAGGGATAAAGGAACTGTGCGAGTACTACCGTCCCTCTTAGAGTCTTGGCCTACTCGTATGTACATGTATCCGTACTACATGTAGTTTTAATACTCCATACTGCGTACCCAAACGAGTGTGAACGTGGCCGAAACAATGGCTCAAGTTGGGACATGCATACGAGATATGTCTCATTGTCAGAGAGAGAGAAAGAAAAAAAGTTATGTGTAGTAAAACATTTTTAACAGTCGGATTCCCCGTTACCGTTTGTTTCCTTTCTTCTTTCTCCTTCTCGAATATGCAATGTTCTGAACACATGATGCCCGCCTGTTGTTGCATACATATACATAGTAGGCATGCAATATACATGTAATATACTCCGTACATGTACATATAATGTATATACGGAGTAGGAGGGAACACACATGAAAACACCATCACGGGCCCCTTCGCCCCCCCGTTATAACCCGCGATAATAGTCGGTGACGACGACTGCTGATAATGTATGTTCACTCTTGCATCAGCATCAACAAGCAGGGGTTCTCGCAGACTGCAGATCCAACAGAGTTCCGGCATTGGCTGAGTAGGGGGAGGGAAGGGGTGGCACACCTAAGGCTGATGGATGATCCTGACTGGACCTAGTAGTCCTGTTTGTTCGTAAGCTAGGAACTAATAACCCCCCTGGTGTACAGCTCTCTTGTTTAAACAAGCCTAGTCCCGGTTCTCTTTCACTATTTGCCATATACAGTAAGGATGAAAAAGACCCCATGGAAATTCGACATGTTGACCATTTCGGCAGAGATGAGCGCCCGGCCAAAGAGACTCAACTCCTCCTCACCAATTACTACTACTACGAGTACTAGTACTACCTGCACAAGGTAGGTTGTACGTCGTACATGTATTCTTTCTTGGGTTGCCTTGCATCATGTGTCTTTTCATACATGCGTCTTTTGGGGCCAAGACACATCCGATAACCTATCATGGCATTCCCACTGTTGTTTCAAGGGAGGGTTTTTGAAAACCGGTAGTAGAGGTACTACATGTAGCGCATACTAACTTGAGCTTTTTCCTCCCTCCACTTTCCTGTCTCTCCCTTTCTCACTCTCGACTTTTTGCCTGCCTGCCCTTCACACCTTCGATTAGTGGGGGGGGGTTGGTTCGGTAGAGACGTGTTGACGTGCAAAAGAAAACAAAAATGAAATAAACCGGCAAGTGTTCCACTCTCTCGGTGACCAAGAAAAAAGGCCAAGGCTGGCCTGGCCCGTGGCAATGAAATGAACCCGAGTTTATTGATTATTTCATACTTCATTCACGTCATCGTTTCTATCCTAGAGTCAGGGGGTCAATTCCTGTAATTCGTACATCCTTGATCCCCCCAGGCTATACTAAGGGGTCGCGACGATGAAAGGTGTCATGGTCATGTCATGGTAATGAAAATCAATGAAAATCGCGATCGTGGAGGCCGCACGCTTACAACAGCTTGTACTCATTATTACTAGATGTACGAGTACATGGTACCCAGCCAACAAACCCCCGGTTCTCTTCCCAAAGCAGGAGAGAAGAGTGCCCATCTCCTCCACCCCTGTAAACAACTTCAGCTGGTCATGAACAAAAACCCGAGTCCTCGGTCTGCTCGTTGATTATCACCCACAAGTAGGCGTAGCGTCTCCCCCTCAAGGCCCACGATGTGGATGGTTTTCCAGCTGTCCAAAATCAAAGAGAGAGAAAAAAGGCGGACAAGGGCCACACTTTCTCGCATCTTTTTTCTTCTTTCTTCTTGTTTGCCAAGTCTTGAAAGGCGCCTTGTGGGGTCAGTTACGGAGTTTTTTATTTCACTAGGAGCCCAGATAACTAGGGACTAACGAGAAGGCTGAGCTGGTGAACAAGGGCCAGCCTAGTCCGGGGCTTGGAAAGGAGCTCAAAGTTGACAATATACGGAGGATTTAATATTAAACTACCTGGTGCACCCCGTATTTTCCCTTGTACTTCTTCGTATGCAGCTCATATGTCATGGGTTGCTGATATTGCATCCTCCCCCTCTATTAATCCTCCGTAGCCTGGTGATGCGTTGCTAGGCCCATCCCATCCCATCCCATCCCATCCCCTTGGGAACATGAAAGGTACGATTTAGTGCTCTTACACACACCGTCCGATGTTCGAGTGGAGCTGGAAAGCAAGCTGCGTGTCCCTTTTTTGTTTTCCTTTGTTCTTTCCTTCTCCATGATGCAGTACAATACATCGTGATTGCTCCTCTTTACATGTACGTGTATGGAGTCATACAGATAATCAGCTTTGAAAAATCTCACATGTACAGACAGCTGGCTAGTAACAACTGGCGGTGCGTGGGATGGTGTGACAGCAACAGAGACATTGACCGCCTCCAGCCACAGAGAGAGCCCACTGTCTTCAATGCTGAGGGCATTATCAACGCCTTTTCATCGTCGCGGTGTTGTTGTCTTTTTCATTATTCACTCACTCGCTCTCCTCTCATCATATCCGCTTTGACGCTCATCGAGATGGCCAACTGTACGTGCATATGTGCTCTTGAGCTCAACATCAAGACGAGGTCCAGCCCCCGTGGCTTCCATGGTTCCCTCTCAGTCGAAGGTAGATCCCCTCTCTCTCATGTGTGCGTGATTGGTAAAATGTCAATAACCCCATATGCTGTACCAGCGGTCTCGTAGTACATGTACGTCGTAGACAACACATACAGCATATGTTCATATAACGCGCACCTTGAAGGATAGCATGCGTGATGTGTAGTTTTGTACACACGCAGATAGACTCCTATTAGTTCAATGTCAACCTGTTCGGTTCGTATGATTGATATTACCCCGTAATATTACATGTACTCGTAGTGGTGAAGCGACAACCGTCAAACGAGAAACGTCTGTATTAACTCATGTCTACTATTGATACCACATTGGGAAAGTGACACCATTCCAGCCAACCCGCCTTCTTCCGCCTTTCCCTTTTTGTGTGGCCGTTAGCTCGTGGGATACTGTAACGGGAAACCATGTAAGTCTTGGTATGACTATTCGGTCTCCAGGTCTGCCGAACCGACGTTGCCGTCTTGACACATGTGCACCCAAGAGGATGTTACTTACTGGTAGTTATCGACGTTCGTCATAGTGATTTATCACCGGCCATTTTTGACATTTTCACTATTGGCTATGCCCTCACCGAGCTGTTATCGCTGCACTTGCTCAAAGACGGCTTTCAAGACTGGCGAATGGAGATGTCCATAATGGACTCAGCCAGCCACAGAAAAGAAAAGGCGCATTAAAGAGACTGCCTGAAATGCGGCCTAGAAGGAAACCTGTTGAGGCGCAGAGGAAAGCTCGTTCCCTCCCTCACAGCTCTGTGCACCCCACCCTACCGCTGTGAGGTGTGCTTGTGTACATATACACTACAGTTTCTGACTCCTCTCCATGGAGACTTGGAGAGAGCGTAATCATAGTGAGCTTTACTCTCTCATTTGCAGCTTCGGTGAGCACTCGTCCTTTCTCTTCCTTTCTGCGTAGCCATGCAACACAATGGAAGTGATAATACAATGAAAGCATTGGTCGAGTGCAGGTAAGCTACACATTGACAGGTCTAGGCAAGAAATCATACTGCTACAATCTGTATATACGTGAATATCACCAAGTGAGAAAGTATTCGTAAAGTGACAAAAGTGCGGTCAGTATTACCTGTAACTTCATATCCCATTCTAAACCCCGTACAAGAATATGTGCGCGCTTTCAGCTGTGGATCAGAGGCCCAATATATGCAAGCACATCATAAGCACGTACTCTGTACGTACACGACGTCGATGTCCATACTGACAGCGCACACAAAGGCATTGAATGCGCAAGCACAGAAAAATCTACTAACTCGACCGAATATCCGTGATACATGGACTCAATGCTTACACAAGATTTGTTAGAATACAATCAAAGTCATCATGAGATTGGAAATGAACCAAGTGACTTTTCGTGACGTTGTGGCCCTAGCATGGAGATGGGACATGTGCACGTAGTGACCGCCTCCAACACACATGCTGTGCGGTTTTAGAACGAAGGCAGCATCAAGTATGAAAGAGAGAGAGAAACAATTATCATGACAATATAATGATTACATAGTCCAGAATAGAGAGTGAGAGTTCCGTTCTGAAGTAGTAGCAGTGAGGGGTGTCACATGATCAGCCTCGTGGGTCCTACAATCAAACAATTCAGTTTTGTGCTCCAAGCTATTACGCATCTACAACCCCTCCCCTAAACTGTGCTCGGGGACCACCAGAGGATCGAACATTACCATTGAACTTGTCATCATCGATCCCACAAGGCTGGTGGCACTTTGACAAACTCCCACGTTGTCAGGTCGTACTGACCACGCCATCGTCCCCACCATGGGCTCTCACGAGCCTACTGGGGACTTTGTCCTTCGAGAACCAGGTGGCTGGATCCGATGGTACAGGATCATAACGACCAAGGCCAAAGAAGACAGAATCTGGGATCTATGCGACCCAGACGGTCAGCACGAGCTGATTGAGCAACGGCAGCCCTGTCCTCCTGACCTACAGGCCATCGCCCGCGATGTGCTGCAGCCAGCGGACGCCTCAGCGAACCGTCGACCAAACGGCATGAGTCCCCATCTGATCACCGACGAGTCCGCCGGGTGGCCACACACGATGCTCTGGAACGTGCCCACCCCGGACGTGCCCTTCCATTACAAGGCGTCCGACCTGACCATCCCCGAGAAGAACCACGCTCGAATCAAGGCCTGCTACGACCTGGAGCGATCGGAATACCTCGACAAGAAGGCGTACCACCAGGAAGAGAAGAAGGAATACGAGCGAAAGGACGAGTTGCTCAAAAAAATCGGGGCGCTGATCACGTCCACCGTCGCCGTAGGCAACATCGAGTATCGCCTCGAGGGTACGACCGTTAGGGAAAGCCTTAGGATCCTGCGAAGGGAAATGATGCCCGACACACGTGCACTCCAGCGTGGACTCCAGAGTGCCTTCCAGAGACTCATAGAGGAGGGTCCCACGTGTGCCCAATCCGATATGAGGCGGTGGTTCCAGGAGGCTGGTGAGGCCATCCGCAACTATGAGGCCATCAATGCCACCATGGTGCACGACTACACCGCCCTGTACGAGGTCATTGAAACCCTCAAGCCCCAGTCGGAAGTGCTGTACCACATATGGAGATGGAATATCCAGAAGAGCAACGCCAACACTAGCACCAACAACAAAAACACCGACGGTCAGACGGATGAAGTGAGCATCACAAATGCTAAGCAGGACCGCGTTGCTCCTCAGTTGACTTCCGACCAGAGAAAGAGGTCGCACGCGGCAATCACAGCAGGCCCAGAGGCCAGCAACCAGGAGGGAAATTCCCTTGCCACAGAGACAGCTCCTCCTGCTCAAGAAGCAGGTCCACCTGCTAAAGCTCGTATGATAAGCTCGCCTGCCAAAGAGGCGGCTCCTCCCGCTCAGGAAATAGCTGCCCCTGTTCGACAGGTGGCTACACCTGTTCAAGAGGTATCTGCACCTGTGCAAGAGGTAGCTGCCCCCATTCGAGAGGTAGCTCCCACAGTTCGAGAGGTACATGTAGCTCCCACCGTTCGAGAGGTAGCTGCCCCTGCAGAAGAAACAGCTCCGATTGCCAAAGAAGCTACTCCCAGGCCTACCGCCAACGAAGCACCTCCCAAGCCCAACACCAAACAACCTACTTCCAAATCTCCTGCCAAACAGGCAACACTCAAGGGCCCTGTCAAACAAACACCTCCCAAACCCGCTAGACAGCACGCATCTCCGAGGGTCCCAGCCAAACAGCATGTGCAGCAGCAACAGCAGCAACAACAGGACTCTCCCGCGTCTCCCCCCAAAGAAGAATATTCCCCCCCTCCTATCCGCAGAATCACATGGGGAACCCCTGTGTATAGGAACGATGACGAGGAAAGGCAAATCCCCCTCTCGCAGAGAATTTCACACGCAAATTACACGTACAGAGAGGATGATGAGGAAAGACAAATCCCCCTCTCCGAGAGAATCTCACACGCAAACTACACGTACAGAGACGACGACTCTCAGTCAGATGGTAGATGCGAGGTATGCAACCGGGGCCATGCAAAGGAGTCCGGGGTATACTGGAAGATGTGCATGTATATCTTTCCGTCCCTTCGTCCGGCGAAGCTTCCTATGAAGTTCTTCAAGGGCCCTGTGGCGAGGAGGATCTGGGACAAGATAGATAAAGACCCTGTTCTGTATTCCCAGATCATGGCCCACGCATCTCGAAGGGGCCTCACTACGTGGCCAGAAGAAAATTAAGGTCAGGGGATCAATCGGAGAAGCGCAGAAAGAGTTCTTTACACAAAGGACTCGACAGACGCGGTGCAACCCCCGCTAATTCCGCATCAAGGCTCGTGGAGAAGGAGTCAACAAGCTCCGACCTCGGCGAGCGAGCTCAGAGCTTCTTGAGAATTGCTTTATTCATTCACAACAGATGAATGGACGTATACGTCTTTTTCAACTACAAAAAGTCGCTTCATTAGCCTCGAACCTACCACACGAGGAAACCGATCGAAGACAAAATACCTACAGGCTATATTGTGACATGAAACATGCCTATTTGGACCCTCCGAAGGGCCATGAAAGGCCACAAAAATGGAAGAAAAAAGAAAGAAAGAAAAAGCGGTATTTGTACTACAACCATTAACACCAAGTCGATCAAATGATGTCCTTCCTCGCACGATGACAGGCCTAAAGGTCAATATCACTTCCGAGGCTACCCTTGGGCATTCACGTACGGGCCGAGGGTACGCAGCATAAAAGGGATCGAAAGACATTGATAGTGACGACACATTGAAGGAATACACAACCTTAGCAACATGGACGCCAATTCGAAGGAGAGTATGCTCAACAGCTTACAGGTTTGATCGATTTGATACCCCCTTCTCCCCCGTCCCTAACTCTAAGAACAATATGAGTCAAGGAAGGAATCAAGGTACATATGTGTACACTTACGTATTTAGTACTCAGGTGGAATCTCGAGCTATGATACACGGAAATGTCAGCGGCGATATGGCTATGTACATAACTACTACTAGTCAAGTCTATACTTCAATCCCAATCACCATTTTCCCGGCCACTGACCCTAGTGAGTGGTGTGCTTGACGTTGCGTGAATCGGTCACTCCATTTCCATCATGGATGTACCCCGCCTTAACCGGGATATTGCACACCACCTCAATTGATGTAAGCCCGGCACGGATGCGGACCGTCTCCGTGATACCTCCCGCATACTCAATCCCGCATCCGCTCACGCAATGCAACCACCACCCCCACTGATTGGACCTGTTGATGGATGCACCCCTGCAGTTACCGACATCACGAACCATGGCGCAATTTGTTAACATCTAACGACATCCCGAGTACAGCCATAGATCGATTTGTCTCAATTGAACCTCCCAGCCCTATAATAAGTCCAATTGGCATCGTACAGAACAATTGGTGACGATGAATCTATGACATTTGAGATTTCCGCACACTGGCCTCTGAACAGAACAGACCAGCACAGAACATCGCAATGAAGACAATTCCCAATCTCGCTGCCTTCGCAGCTCTAGCTGGTCTCGCCACAGCCAACTTCCAATTCCTCAGCCGTCCAGACCTCAACATCCCCCGTCTGAACATCACCACGGCCGCTGACCGTTCCGCCGTCGAGAAGGGTCTCATCTTCATCGCTCCCTACGAGGGGTTCGGCGCAGAAGTATCGTACGGCCCCGTCCAACCAGGCGCTTACATCTATCGGGATGACGGCGAGCTGGTGTGGTCTGGCGTCGGGTACCACGCGGGTTGGGTGGCAAACTTTGTCCCCGATACATGGAACGGCGAGACGTATCTCAGGGCGTTCCAGGGGACGCTGGACTCGGCGCGCGGCCGCATGTTTGGCTTCCACACGCTGCTCGACCGCAGCTATAGGCCTGTGAAGGTACTTACGGCTGGGTCGCATAAGTGGGTTTCTGCGCATGAATTCAATCTGATTGATGGGAAGACTGCTCTTATTGAAGTTCCTGTTCCTGTGGTTGCGTCTCTTGAACCGTGGGGTGGTGATGAGGATCAGAAGTGGCTTGTTTCCAGTGGATTTCAAGGTATGCATCCATCTTCGCGAGAAGAAAAGAAAAGAAGGTGCATGTCTAACTTGTGGTGTAGAAATCGATCTCGAGACCAACGAGGTCCTCTTTGAATGGTACTCTTTCGACCATGTAGATCCCAAGTGTAAGTCAATACACCCTTCTCACTTAGTAACGACGTGAAACTGACCAGATTTTAGTCAGTGCATTCCCCCTCGACTTTGGAGAAGGCCTACCAGGAACAGGACACAACGAGAGCGACGGCTGGAACTACTTCCACATCAACAGCGTCGATAAGGACGACGAGGGCAACTACCTCATCTCCGCACGCAACGCAGCGAGCGTGTACAAGATCAACGGCACAACCGGCTCCATCATCTGGCAGCTAGGCGGCTTCCACGGCGGGTCAGACTTCGAGATAGACGACGCAGATGACGTCTTCGCCTACCAGCACCACGCGCGGTACCGCGGCTGGTCCCCCGACGGGAGCAAGGAGTACATCTCGCTCTTCGACAACGGCGCGCACTCGGCCCCCGTCAAGACGCACCCCAGCTCGCGGGCGCGCGTGTATGAGCTCGACCACCACTCCGGCAAGGCCAGGGCCATCCTGACGTTTGAAGCACCGGACGGGTTGTCCGCCCACACGCAGGGGAGCGTGCAGATCCTCCCCAATGGGAATGTGTTTGTCAATTGGGGCCAGGCCGGTGCCATTACGGAGTTTTCGGGAAGCGGGGATGTCCTCTTCCATTCTTATTTGGACTCTGAGCCTCAGGGACTGCATGTCCAGAGTTACCGCGGCTTCAGGACGAATTGGACTGGTACGCCGGCCGAGGACCCTGCACTTGTTGCGCTTTCTGGTAAGGGTCGTGGGGCTGTTGATGTGTATGTTTCCTGGAACGGGGATACGGAGACGAAGGCGTGGCGCTTCTACGTCGCTGATGGGGAGGGGCGTAGCTTCTTGGGTGAGGTTGAGCGCGATGGTTTCGAGACGCACGGTGCCTTTGATGCTAGGGTTATCGGAGAGGGAGGTGTTAGGGTCTTTGCTGAGGCTGTGGGTGCGGGTGAGAGAGTTCTGCGGACGACTGATGCTGTGTCGGTCGTTGATGGGTATGACTACCAATCTCATGGTGCTGTCAAGTGGTGGAACCAGAGCGAGTTGTAAACTGGGTGCTCTAAGCGATAGGGACAGTAGAGATGATAGCGTTGGACGATCTTCGATGTTGTATGCCGATTCCAACAGAAACAGCTTGAGTACATAGGCACATATACACAGGGTAACAGCTCTAAATCCGGCGAATTGCTTCTCGGGAATAATCTACATGTATGGTACGCTATAACAAGAGAAAGAAAGAAAAAAAGTAAAGTTCATGCAGAGACCGCTGACTTGAAGCCATATAGAAAGCCCCTGTCCAGCATGACTTAGGGTATTAACTGCAATGCAAAATGACAAAAGAAACAATGAATGCCACGAAGATATCACCTCCACTCAACCCCTCCCCTACTTCTTGTACTTCCAATCACCTCCAACAGAATCAGGTCCCTCAGGAGTACTTGTCTGCGTCAACGGCGAAGGCGACTCCAACGGCACCTCACTAGAGCCAAGCTCATGCGTATTCGCCCCCGAAGCCAATTCCTGCGGTCTCTCGGCAGAAGGCAGCTCATGCGCATTGGCCCCCGACGGCAATTCCTGGGGCTTATGCGCATCCCCGACGCAGGAACCATCCAGCTCGAACGCCTGGAACTCATACGGCGAGTGGACGGCCACACTTGCACCAACGGCATCTAGCTCCGGCTTGTCCTGCTTTCCGTTACTGCTGTCGTCTTGGTCGGTCTGCGGCAGAAGGGCACCCTGCTCTCTCTTCTTGCGACGACGGAGGTACAGTACCACACCGCCTAGGGCGCCGAGAATGCCGGCTGAGGCGCAGCCTACTGCTATGCCTATTGCTGCGGCGGTGTCGATGACCTTGGGCTTGCCGGTCTCTGTGGGGGTGGGGGTGGGTGTCGACTCTGGCGTTGATGTTGAGGTGGACTCGGCGTCGGATGATGTCGACGTATCGGAGGACGATGTCGTTCCTGCATCTGTCTGTCTTGCCTCGAGGGTCTGGAGTGTTGGTTCTGCTGTCACCGTGGCAGATACCTTTTATATACATGTTAGTGTTCCATGATGTAGAGTTGGAGGATGATTGGGTTGCTGGCTTACTGAGACCAGTGTGATGGCGTAGGCGTGCATCACGGCGTCGCTCGTTAGACTTGTTACGAAGTCGTGCGCGGCATAGGTGTCGTCGTCGGCTACTGTAAATCGGCCGGACCAGATATCTCCTGAAGTTCCTGATGCCACACAGCCGTATCCATCTTCGGCGTCGGTAAACGTGTAGTAGTTGCCCGTCACCCTGTTTTCATGTTAGCATGCTAGTAAGTACTGCCGTGGGTGAGTGGTCAACTTACTGTGGACAGCAGGTTATAGCCGTGGCCTCTTCGCCGCCTGATTCAATACCGATGGAGTAATTGACCTCCCGGAAGCCTGTAGGGCATGCCTCCACATCAGTGAGGTAGGGCTGACCGGGTGTAGATGACGGAGGATAGCATTCCCCCGACGGCAGACTACCGGCGGCAGATGTCTCGGTGGCTCCGTATAAGTTGATTTCCGCAGTAGGTGTGCCCTTCCCCCATGCGAGATTCCAATAATTCGTCGAGGCGAAGCATGATGTAGGTGCTGTCCATGTAGAGTCTATAGACTGCAGGTCTGAGGCGTTGTACATTGTCGGTGACGGTTGGTGAGCCTCTGCCCTCCAGGTACCAGGGAGGCAATCGACGTTCAATGCGAGATGACAAGCGAGTTACCGAAGATCCTATAAAGTCGCATTCGGGGAAAATATCGAGTGCAAGATGTATGATGAATGAAAGGAAGAGTATAATGGCAAGGGACGGGCTGAAAGCGAGGCGGCTTGGCAACGTTTAATAGAGAATGAGGAGCAGGTGCAAGTCCCTAGTCCTGTCTCTTTGCTCCCAGTTAATGCGAAGGACTCCATATAAGTGCTTATGTGTGGAGACGTACTCCGTAGTTTTACAAGTGATATAATATACGGGGAAGGGCTCTGATTCCACGTTTAAAGCCTTCTATATTTGTGCTCAAATCTTGAAGATGTGCCTTCAGGGATGTTGGGAGGCTATGGCCCTTTACAAGTTGACTGCTGTGAATCCTCGGGCTCGCACACGATAAACAAAGGATTGAGTATGACGAGGTATTACGAGTGCATGCAAAGTATCCGACGGGCCTGGTCCAAGCTGGATGCCTGGGGCAGTGAGTGATGCCAACCCGTTGGTGTTTGATACTCGGTCGTAGCGTGGGAACGACGCATGTAGTCATATGCGATCAGCCAAGGCACCTACTACTTCGGCATTTGATCTCCACACATACATGGTTAGCATGGGCACTATTACTACAGTCTAATCAAGATTAAAGTTGTTTTTCTTTGTGCGAGGATTGCATCTTTCAGTCGTATTGTCTCTATGCAATGTTGGTTTATACTGCTGTTGACGCCTTTCCTTTCCTTTGAATACTGCTACTCCTTTCACCTTCTTCTCCTCCGATTCCCCTAATACCTGTACACACCGTTTTCAATGTGGAGTTGACTAAGGACAGGTACGAGTACGAGAGTATAATTCCATATCCCGACAACATGCATACATATAGGAGACCCCCCACCTCCCGAAGGAGCAAGGCTGGTTCGGGTGTCGGTGCTATTGTTTTACTAGTCAGGGCGTAACTCGCAACAAGTGGCCAGGAGAAATTGTCTGTTAATTACTTTGGTGCCTGTATTACGAATACTTTCCATGAGCGCCCCTTTTAGACGTATCAGGGCAGTCAATGGCAAATCTTCCAGGGTAAAAGATGGCTGTAAAATGTGCCGATTCTCGTCTTTATACCCGACTTGCGGAGTGATGATACCCGGGAGACGGGAATGGCAGATGTTTGGACCCACATAGATGGAGCGTTTCTCGGCTCCTACGACGAAATGCGGAGATGGAGGAAGAAAGGGAGGCGGAGGGTATTGTCTTGGACCGATGACTGTTCCCCCAGAGTCGTCTTATTCCTTGAGCTTCAAGACGCCTTGTGTTTGCAAAGCTGGTTGTTTGCATCCTTCGCGATAGCAATGGAGTTTAGACAGTTACATTTATGTCTGTTCCTTTAACCTGTGATACTTCAATTGTATTGCGAAGAAGTCAAGAACGGTATGCAAAATACTAGGTAGAAAGCTAGCACACAAGGGTTTACCTAGAATTGCGACTTACATACTCCGTAGAACTGCCGGATATATATGCACGTAGACTATTCGAAAATGAAATGAAAGACAGAGGTCTACCTTTAATGCCATAGACTACGAGTACGAGTACATATGCCATATGAACCGTGTGGAATCTGGTAGTAATACGAGTACGAGCACGTAGCTGAGCTCAATGCCGACTGCCCTACAGAGTATTCTACTCGTACTCGTACACCTGCAACACAAGGCGACAATCAACCTGGACATACCGCGAGTCACGATTGTTCTACCTATTCGGACTTGTAGTCCAGGATACTGCTGACAGCGTATTTCGCCCTTCATTTTAGTTTGATTGATGTCGCCGATATATGCGGTCAGCCCCCTCACTCCCACTTATATGCATGTTAGTGCTTACATGTGCCGCATCCTTGTCAGGCAGTGTTTCTCCCCCTGTCAGGCCTGTCTTTCACCTATTTTCTTCTTCTTCTTATTGAGAATGTTCATATATATGATATATCCCTTTCCTCTCTTTTCACCTAGCTCTTTCTCTGTTTTCTTTGATTCACCCCTTTTCTGTCTTGATTCCCACCGCATAAAACGTCTGTCCGCAGGATATTGCCCGTGCTTGACCAAACATGGAACATCCAGCTTGCAGCACACCGCATATATGAAGTCTCAAGAAGCGACGGCATTATCCGTGAAAAAGAAAGAAGAGAATTTGTCTCATGCCATCATTTTCCGTCATCATTGTTTAGCTAAAGGAGCAGGGGGCGATGCTGATCTGATAGGAAATGGGACGAGGTGGAGCTTTCTTGCACCACCTGTGGCCTCTTCCGTGTTCATCAACGACGGTGGCCTCATCATACGGTTCAATCCGCTCGACTTCGCTTGACAATATATTACGCCGAGAGTCTAGACGTGCTTTAGGTCCGATTGACCATGCAAAGTCTGCTCGTTTTGACAGCCGGTATTACACAGTATGAACAACCAAGACAGCTAGCAAACACGAAGCATCTATCGGCTATTGAACGGATTCACCAGGATCGATGCTTCAATGTTCGATACTCGTAGGGCAGCTCATGGCAAATGCATGTACTCGTAGTATGTGTCTATATTTGTAGTGAAGAAGTGCAAACTGACAGCCACCCACCAGAATACGAGTACACGGAAGAGTATGCATGTATTGACTTGCAACCACGACATCTGTAGTGGCTGTCACTCGTCCACGTGCGTTCCCGCTCACATTCCGGCTTCTGCTCGTAAAGGTGTGGCGGTACAGACCTAATTCTCACTCGTTGCCATTGTCTTTGTATTACTTCAATGTTAGCCGTGCGGCTTCCTTCATTATTCGTGCAACTCGATGTATGGCTTTCCCTCTCCGTAAATCTAAGCCATGATGTTCTCACTGTCGCGCCATTCGCGGGATGATCATATTACGCCGATGCACCATCTCGTCCATGCTACAAGTGATCGACGGAGGTTGCACATATTTCCATGGAGTAAAACGGTACCAGGGGAGCTGCATGTTCTCAATCCAGTCTCACAGCACATCTTGTCGCATGGGATACGAACGCGTGGTGCAAGTGCCCAATCTACCTTCAATCCCAGTAGTCCATGAGAAGGTGTGTACGCTTAGAGCTTGGCCGTATGGTTGAAGAATCAAGACAGAAACAAGTAGCTGACTCGATCAACCTCCTTTGTCCGTCTCTGTACCTTGATTGATGCATTTCCATGTCTTTCATTATATCATTTCCTTTTGATGCATGCCACGCGAGAGGGCGAGGCGGGCACACCTACCTGTCAGCCTTATACCTTCCCACCAAACTGTCAAGCCACCATGCGCAAATTTTCTGCCGCAGATCTTGGTAAGGAGGGTATTTGTCAGTCAATACTACGAAGTAAAGGGATCAATCTGGCAGGCGTGGGGGCCACCATGGAGTTTCCGCCCCCTACTTGAACATCGCCGCTACGTGTAGCCTTGTGGGTCATTGAAGGGTCTTTGAAGGGTCTTTGAAGGCAATGATGTTCGATCAGACTTGAAGTCCTCATGAACGTGCCCAGATGCTTTTTTGAACAAAAGCTTTACATCGAACATCTTTCAATTCTATTTCTGGACGAAAACAATCACAGCGCGGTTCGGGGAGTTGCTGAGAAGCAGGCGAAGCTGGAGCAAGGCAAAATTGACATTTTGAGGCGCCATTGCTTACGGGTGGTATGCTTAATTCCTTGGCTGCCTCTTTACGGCCCTTGCTTACGATCATTCCGCATTGGAGGCACTCAGTGAGAAATTGGTGTTATTGATGAAATTTCAAATTCTCTCCGGCTCACGCTGGTTTGAAGGATTACGGTTTCCATTGCGAAACAGAAGGGGAGAAGGGATTGGAAAAGACGATATGAAGGATTCGGGGAGAGCGCGATACAACACCTTGAATGAAGTGTCGCGCCGGAATGCGAAACCGCACATCGTTCCGAGGGGGTTCCACTAAAGGTTTGCAGGTTGGAAAATCTTCAAGAACTTGCGAGTATCATGAAACAGGGGATAAGCGGTCAGCGGGCGCGAAGGGTCTGTAAGCACATGGATATTGATGAATTGAAGTCTGCCTTCCAAGACGCTCGCAAGGCGTCAGCTATACGGAGCAATAGTTTATTCACCATGACTGACTCCGTATTCGGCGCGGCAAATGCCAACCAACAAGTTGTTGTATTTATAGCAAAGTCAACGAATCGGCATCTGGAGTAATAACGAACTAAGCCAAGAATCACAATGTTGAGAGGAGAGAACAAAGCGTCAAGAACATGGCAGCAATGCATTGTCTAGCATGCCATGTACGTTGTCGGATCTCCACATCAATGTAATACCGGCACTCCGGATTGGGTCCGGCGCTGACAGGTAAGCACTTGAGTGCGGGTCCGACGAGAGCTCTCACGTCTGCCGTGCACAAATCATCCATACAAACGACAAGAAGACAAGGTACAAGGAGATATTTGGTGCATGCATGAGCAGGCAGGGGCATCGCAAGATGGACAAGTTGAGTGAGGGGGGCTTACCTGTATTCACTCGTTCCAGCCTCGTACATAAGCTGGTTACCCCGGGGGTTAATAAATATCAAAAGCTGGCCATTATATCCTCAGGTTTCTCTGGGACGGAAAAGTTGTAAAAGTCCACTCAAATCTCCGCTTGATCTGGACGAGCAACCAGGTTATAATATTACATATACTACTCTGACAATTGTCCGACCCAAGTCGAACCATCATCTTACAGGTATATATGCCTACGACCGCACCCAGTTTTTTTTTTGTGCACAAACACACAGACATCGCAAGGCGGATCACTACTCGACTAGACGATTCCTTCAAAAGACCCTACCTGCCTAGTTAGTCTTGCAAGAATCAACAACAAGAAGGATGTCTGCGACCGAGACGACAGCTCTTGTGGGGTGGTGGACGGCAGAAGGGGGTCCGACATCAGGTTAGTAGTTCAATTTCCATGAATAACAATCTTGTTTTCTATCATCATCATCAAACAGGTCGACTAACTTCATTGAAACCAGCCGTCTCTCTTACCGTCAACAACCCATGGGTCACGTCTGGCACAATCGCAAGCGACTGTTTCACAAACGACGTCGACAAGTGCACACTCGCTACTACCTGCGCGGGCAACACGCTTGTCTACCAGGACGGCTCATTTGAGGAATGGTACGTGTTATACATCATCGCACCTTGGCTTCAAGACCCGATCACTAACATTAAGATGAAATCAACTACAGTGAGGACGACACCCGCTGCACCTCATTCAAGATCTTCCACAGCTCCCCCTCTGCCGGCCCTTCAGCAACAAACTTCGCCTGTCGTCAGCAATGGCTCGCTCGCACAGTCTGGGTGGAATCGCCGGTATACGCAACCGTCACCAACACTGATAGTTCCGACCGAGACTCGTCCACCTTTTCCACCTCCACTTCCTCGTCCTCCTCGTCCTCCTCCACCTCGAGCTCATCCACCTCCGCTTCCACTTCGAATGCCTCCCTCGGCGATTCCACCGGCACGTCCACCCCGCAGTCTGACAACTCTTCGTTGTCGGGCGGCGCCATTGCCGGAATCGTCATTGGCATCGCCGCCATCGTGGCCCTCTTCATGGCTGGAGCCTTCTTGTTCCGTCGGAAACGGGGGCTCAAGCGCAGGGGTGTGCCGCCTGGTTCTGATCTTCCTGGCAACGGTGCCTCTGAGCTGGCTACTGGACAACAGCATTACGTTTCTGAGCTGCCGCCTATGGCGTATGCGGATCGCGAGCTGTACGAGGCTCCGTCGCCGGACAAGATGGAGGCAGGCATGGCTGCCAAGTATAACCAGCCGGCACGGGAGTACAGGTCTGAGTTGGAGTGATTGAGGGTCGTATAATTATTAGCATGAGCTCGCGTGTATATGTTTTCTTTGTATTCCTTTTTTTTTATAGCTATATAACATACCCAATTACCGATGTTTTTAATCACCATAATTGACTTATGTGAACTTGTTTGTTTGCTTCGAATATTCAATATTTCTATCGACCGAGTTCTTAACTAGTGATCTGTTCCAAGGCTCTGGGAGGCGGGAAACATTGAACATTGAAAACAAAGAGTGTAAGTCTACCCACTACCTAGGGACTTTGTAAAAAGTTGTAAATGGGACGTTGGTCATTCAGCTGCATTTTTCAAGGGAACACATGTAACGAGAGCACGTCTCCTATATATTCAAATAGATATCAGGTAATATATCCAACGATACACGTACACTAGCCCAAAGGCGACCTCCCCTGGTATATATAGCTCTTTTAAGTATTAATCGCAATATGATTAAAAAACGATGATGTAGAAACAAGCACCAAACAAACAAAAAGCAAAAGACAAGTGTATAAAACAAGGGAATATCTCGTCGTCGATCAACACCGCCAGCAAATCAATTGGACTCATGAAGGAAGTTCCTGCCTCCCCTTGTGGGCAGACCCTTCAAGCTCCTGTGGTTCAGCTGGCTGGTAATAGTACTGCTGAGGTCCTCCGGCACCCTGGCCAGTCTGTTGATACTCGTACTTGTACATGTCGGCAGGGTCAGATTGCCGTACGGCGGGGGGCACGGCCCCGGCCCTCTGCTTCCGACGACGGCGGTAAAGGAGAAATGCGCCCAATGCCGCGAGCACCACGGCCGCGGCACTGCCGACCCCAATGCCTGCTGCGGCCCCGGTAGAAAGTCCCTTTGATTCCGGCGCCGACGTGCTCTCAGCAGGTTCGTCGAGAGAGCTCACTGTCGACTTTACGTCGGATGCCGTCGTCCCTGTTGCTGTGGTCTCATCTGCCGTGTTTGAGGGCGATGACCCCTCTGTTGCTGTTGCTGTTGCCGTTGCAGGTACCTATAGGCGTGAGTATAACACGGTCAGCGCCCATGATCCCAATACTCCAGATTCATTGATCTGGAATCCGGGGTTGAGACTTACTGAGATGAGCTTGATACCCCACGCTTCGATTCCTTCTTCTGTGGATGGTGTTTTCGTCAACGGTGCTTCGGTGGGAGTCTTCAGGTCGATATTTGTCTCTGTTCCGGTCCAAACTGCGCCTGGAGTGGCTGTTGCGTGGCACCCATACTCGTTGTTCTTGCACATGAAGGAGAAGACATCGCTCGTTACACTAGATGGCGTGAGCAATTCTGTCCTTTACCTACGCTTGCATACCAGAGGCAGCTGGGAAGAAAGCCTATGTAACATACCTTGGACAACATGTGACTGTGCGAGTGCTCTCTGGGCTACCAGTGGCACAGGCAGTCGTGTAGCCACGAGGGCAATCACCATCAGTGAGGTAGGGCTGGTCGATGGTGAAGGAGGGAGGGATACAGTCACCCGACGGCGTGTTACCGGTGAGAACTGGTGTCGGAGTGCCGTACATGTTGCTGAAGAACGAGCCGCCGTCCAGCAGAACGTAGTAGTAGTTTGTCGAGGCAAAACATGATGTCGGCGCCGTCCATGTCGTCGGGAAGGATATCAACGAGTCTGTCATTTTTGGCTGATAGTCGACGAAGTTCGTCTCTTCCTCTCTCTCTTTTGTTCTCCAGTTAAGCGTGATACGTTGAGAAGGCGAGCCAGGAGATAATGACCACGGTATGCTATGAGTCCATAGGCAGAGGAAGAATCAGTTGAAGAATCACAGATGCAAGACAAAAGAGAAAAGAGGGTATTACTGAGAGACTGGAAACTAGTAAGAGCCAAAAGGCGGGCGACTACGGGTAGTTAGTAAATGGGGGCTGGTGTTGGTCGCTCGTCACTCCTCCCTCCCCCTTCATGCATATGTGCAAGCACCTGTATGTGCTGTCGAGGATAATAATAGTGTCCTTCAGCTCCCCCATTCCTCCGTGCTCGACGCTCGTAGACGCCCATAGTACATGCATGCCCAGAGTGATGGGAAACCTGCCGTGTAAGAAGGACCCATGCTGGCTTAGACGGACAAAGAAAGCCTCGTCAGGACCAGGGGGTGGGTTACCTGTAAGACCCAAGAGCCCTACCAGTGCTTATGTGCGTTGCAATGCTCCATATATGCAATATCGTCGGCATGAGATGAGACCAATAACCCTGGCAGTGCTCACTCGCTCAACCAACAAACCCCATTGTGGGATGTTGGTTGTTGGTCTTTTGCCCCTAGGCCATATATAGTATGAGGTCCACCAATACCCTTGGATGCCTAGCTCACATCCTTGTCGCTGCTACTCCGTACCTTTAGTCCTATTGCTCGTTGGCCATCACCCCCACTGGCCGACTCTCGTTCGGGAAGCAGACTGTATTTTCCGCTCATTCATCGCCCATCGTCTTGGCAGCTTGGCTCCAGTCTCGTGCCCTCTTGCCGCCACCACTCTCTCGGTCAGGTGCAAAGGGGACAGCCCCCTATGACAATGTCCCTCCTTACTAGAATACATCGCTATACAAGTGTTATCAATGCTTCGTACGCTGTAAAATAGTTTTGAGGCCTATGCTTTGAAGACACAGTTTCTCCACGCTGATTCCTGTTGGTTCTAGGTTGGACCTCCTGTGTTACTCTGTACGATCCGGGGAGATGTTGGTCAGCTCAAATCCAGCAAGGCATGGAAGTTTTGCAGGCGGCGTGTTACAGAAAATGTCGTTACCGATTGTGGACGTAATACTCCGTACATGCATTACCATTCCCGAGACACCACTTATTTCCGTAAGACAGGTCCTCCTCTACTTTCGGGACGGCGGCATCTTCAATTTCTGAATGCTTCCAGATAACATGTAAGGAGATTATCCCAGCACTCAGGAACGGTCTTTTGAATGCAACGCAAGTCGTTCCAGCTTCTCGCTTCCATCGGCTAATACCGCGGATGCTTGCAATGCCCCTGTGCAATATGCAAAACCATGGCGGGCGTAAATGATTATGAAGTAGAGGCGGTGGACGTATTGACGTGCCAACACATAACATTATCGTAAGTGGGCAATAAAGCTAAGCGCCCATCTGAATATAGAGCGGGTCAATACTGTTCGAAACGTACGAATAAGGCTGTATCTGAACATCATGTACTCCGTAGAGACACATGCAATATGTCGTCTAGCATGTATCCATAGTCATGGGATCTGGCGGCTATAATGGAATCTCGTCGCGAATAGACGCAATACATTGGAGCCTGGAAAGGCCTTGGACATGAGTGCAGTCCTACTAGCTGATGAAGCCGGCTACGAGTATCGTCTGGATTACCAGTATAGTCGTGGCAACACCAGCGGGGCTCTTCGGAATACTAGACTGAGCAACGGTTCCAGTTAATACTTGACCTGTACCCGTAAATAAATAAGAAAAGAAAAGAAAAATCCATTTACACGCTCTTATAAGCGCCTTGGTGTGTCGTGCTCTTTAGCCAGCCACATCCCGTGTTATTAACGGGTGGCGTTTTCAAAAACGTGTCACTGAATCGTTCGCAAAGAACATGGGCTTTCTTGGCTATAGGCCCCCCCTTCTTTCATGTCCTGTTCAGCATTCGGTGGTAAAATAGGGTATTGCTCGCAAAGGAGTGAAGTAATCCGTCCAGTCGTAAGCCGCAGATCTACCTGACAAGGGTGAAGTGGGTCGGGGATAAGGCCTTTTTTACCCGCTGACCATTGCCCCATCACCCGATACAAATGACCAATTGCGATTCTCCTCATGTACTCGTAGCTGGTGTTGGTGCCGGTGACTCTGCCTGTACAGTGAAGTTTCCTCTCAGTCTGGAACCTAGCGCACACTGCGATATTGTCCCTCTCGTACGAGCTGGTCCATAAACCGGTTGACAGGGGGTCGGTTGGCCACTTGCAGGGGAGGGGGAGGGGGTGCCTTTTTCTTTCTTTTTTTTCTTTGCTCTACAAGTAATACTCTTCTCCGCCTTCTCACACGAAACGACACGCCTTACTTGTTGGTAGTTTGCAAGTAATCCTAGTGGTACGGAGTAGACTGCATGTGGTCCCAGTCCCTCTCTCCTAGTAGGCCTACCATGGATACGTGCATGTATTAGTCCTGTTGGTTGTATTAGCATCATTTCGCATTGCGTCTTCTGAAATTGATTTGCTGTGCGGTCAGCTCCTTTGCTTTCGTTCTCAATAACACCACTCATTATTCGCAGCTTCATTCTCTACTTAATTTCTTCCGTCTTCCTCCCTTTCGCATTGTGAACAGCCCCTCCCCGGAGTAATGCTCGTTCTCTTCTCATTCCTTTGATACCCTCCTTATTCTCTTCTTCAGCTTCTCCCCCCCCCTCCCCCCCTTTTTCGTCGTTTTCTCTTTGCGTCCTGTTTGATCCGCCACCATGGGCGCCAGTCTACTGTTGGACAAAACGTGGTCGGGTGCTGCGCAGTCGTGGTACCACACGAGCCTGCGACGCAAGACAAATTTCGTCATATTCTGTGCAGCCTTACTAGTTCTCGCGGGGATATGGACGTACGGAACGACGGATCGTGTCTTCAGCATAGCAAACAGCGGCTTGGATACTCTATCTCTCCCCCAGTGTGGACCGACAAGATCGTGTTCCATCTCTCGCAAAATTTGGCAGATTATGCTGCCCAAGACTCCGAACGCTCCCAGCACCGACCCAGACCCTGGATCTCTCCAGGACACACCCACATGGCTGGCCATGAACCCGGACTACGACTAGTAAGTAACACCAGCTTTTTTCAGTTTTTTTTCTCTCCTTGGTTCCACCAGATGCAGACAATTTTCCTGTTTGTATCACCGCCAAGGAAACCCTTCCGCGTACGAAATCGGCCCACATGCCGAGGAAATGGGCTGGCGGGGGTTGGCAGAGGGAGAGCCGAGTCTGCAACCTCAGCCTTGCCTGTGAGTTACAGCAAGATACTGACATGCAACCAGCGTACTACTTGGAGAGCAGGGCGGCAAGGGATTCGTCGAGAAGTACTTCGCGGACGACCATGCCGTCATCAACGCGTACAACAACCTGACCAACGTGGGCATGAAGTCGGACCTGCTGCGGTACCTGGTGCTCTACGTCGAGGGCGGCGTGTACACGGACATCGACACCATCGCCCTGAAGCCCATCGACAACTGGGTCCCCGCGGACATCAGGAACCAGGTCGGGCTGGTGGTTGGCTCCGAGTTTGACCGTCGCGACGGAGGCGCCTGGGCTGAGATCCCGCACTGGCTCCAGTTCTGCCAGTGGACCATCGCGGCCGCACCGGGCCACCCCGTCTTCCGCAAGATGATTGACCGCGTGCTCCAGTCGCTCGACTACCTCTCCGACGTCTACAAGGTGCCCCTCGACCAACTCCATCCCACCAGCTTCGACGTAATGAACTCGACTGGGCCAGCCGCCTGGACCGACGTCGTCTTCGCCCAGCTCCAAGAGTACGAACCCTCGCTGAACCACACTGGCGATTTGTCCTTTATGGACCACTCCAAGCTCTACGGGGATGTCCTCGTCCTGACTATTGACGGTTTCGGCATGGGACAGGTGCACTCCCACAGCACGAATGATGGTAGTATACCTGAAGCTGCTTTGGCAAGGCATTTGTTCCGTGGGTCTTGGAGGGACGAACAATGATCAATGATTGCATTGCTTTTGTCTCTCTTCCTATTTTTCTTTTGCCTCTTATTATGGAGCAAGAGTAGGACCCTTGTTTGTCTGTTGGTCCCTCTCACTCAATTCTTATGGAGACAGCGGGTCTGTCATTCGCGGCTTGAAAGATGCAATTTTACCGTCGTGCCGACGATTCATTGGGTTAGCATGACCCGCCTGTGCCGCTCAAGTAAGAGCTCGGCGCTTACAGCGAAAGTGCAGGTATTGATTCTGTGCAGCATCAGGAAGTGGCGTGGTCACAAGGGACTTTGGCTTTTTCGGAGCCAGGAGTTATGGCTTGGTGTTTATGGGTATTTTATGGATTGTTGAAAATGGATGTCTGCCAACGCCAGTTTTGGCCCTGGGGTTTTGGAGTTTGTGATTTTTTACATATTACATACATGTATTATGCAGAATGGCATTTTGACAAATACCCGCGGTGTTACACTACAAAAGAAAGAAATCAAAACTTGTACGAGTAATACATTTATCGATCGCATCGCTAGCCTTGTGAGCGCATGGAGTTTGAATGCGACCTGTCTCCTGTTTCCTTGTCAAGATTCTGCAGTGCTACTCTGTACGAATACGAGTAGATGTTTTATTTAACAGGCTTGCGCTGGGATATCTTCTCCAGCTACGTGTATAGGGTTACATGTAACGTTCGCGACATGTTCACGACAATGCGTCTATGCACTAAAGATCTAGAGGATCTGCATTGTCTTACTTGATCTACATCACTCGATCCGATCTGATCTCCTGCAATGGTACATAAAGTAAAGTTGTTTTACATTTGTTCTTGTATATATTAAAAGTGGTGCATCTCGTATCGTACAAGTACATGAGTTCCTCCCTTCCCATATCTACAGCCCCATATCCGCCAGCATCTTCTTAAACCCATCGATAAACGTCCGCGGGTTATCCTCATGGAGCATAGTAGCATTCATCTTAATCCCATCGACAATCGACTCCGTTCCCCGAACCATCATATCCCTCTCATACTCCTCCACCGCAGCCGTAACATCATCCAGCCCATGCTCCGTGATCTTGTCCGCGAGAACCATGGCATCCGTCATACCGCAATTGACACCCTCACCATTGGGCAGGGCCAAATGCGCCGCGTCGCCAGCCAGTGTGAACCCGGGGACCGTCTTCCACGAGACGCTGTCAGGCGGGAGATGATACAGCGGCCAGCTGCGGAAGTCGCCCAAGTTGCGAATCATGTCCTTCCACTCTGTGGCCCACGAGGCGAAGAAGTCGTCTGAGAGGAAGAGCGTCCGCAGGGCCTCGGACGAGGAGACGTCCACGACTTCACGAGGGAAACTCTCATCGGCTAGAAGACCGAGATACACTCTGTAGGTTCCGTTGCCTTGACGCTGGAATATGAGCGCCTTGCTGTCACCCAGGGCCATCAGTGTGCCGCGGCCGACCTTGTCTTGGACCCAGTCAAAGACGGGGTTGTCCTTGTTGATACGGGCTTCGACGTAGATCTTGCCCGAGTAAAGGGGCTTTGCATTGGAGATCTACGCGCGATGTTAGTTAGCACTTTGCGTTCTTTTGGTTCTCATCTCTGGGATGTATCGACTTACCACTGGTCTCACTTTGCTCCATGCGCCGTCCGCGCCAACGACGAGCTTGAAACCTGATTTTGTCGATCCGTCTACGAATCGCAGCACCGGGCCACCATCTTGATCAACCGACACGCTGTCCAGACGAGTCCCCCACTTGATCTTTTCAGAGGGAACCGACTCGAGGAGTATCTGGCGCAATGCCCCGCGGTCAATCTCAGGACGGTCCTCGTCGCTGTCACCGTCTAGAATCGCATCTAACTCAGTGATGCGCACACCCGCGGCGTTGCATATTCTGAAGCCCTGGTCGTCGTACCGGGCATGCTTCTTGAACTGGTCGAACAGGCCGCCCTCGCGCAGTGCCTTTTGACCTGTCTCTGTGTGAATGTCGAGACTCCCGCCTGCACGGTTGGGTGCGTCAGCTGTGTCACGCTCGTAGACGACGTAGTCTATGCCTTTGCACTCGAGGAGTCGAGCGAGTGTCAGTCCGGTTGGACCAGCGCCAATGATGGCAATAGGTGGTGTCATTTCTTAGAAGAGTATGGATTGTATTGGAACTTGATGATGAAGAAAAGAATACACATTTTATTTCCACTTCATTCTAGATGGTGCTCATGGCCATTTATACCTGCACGAGTGGCGCGAGTTAACGCCGTAAACGGGTTTTGGACAACGAGTAAATGTCCGCCAACACTTTTAGTACAAGTACGTATAAGTGCGCTCGGGATTTTGTAACGTCCGCAGTTATACACGTAGAGTCATACCCGCTGGTAGGGCTGGTAAGAAGCAGAGCTCGTGTGTGCCTCTAACTGGTAGTCTGCAACTCTACTTGCGCCGCCTGGTGAGCACTAGCTCGATGTGTAGGTTGGAGGGTGTGAACGGCCATAGCATTAGTGTCGCGGGTGTATGATAATGGGCGTCATTGTGGCTGAAAAGAGGCGTCTTGCACATGCAAGAACTTCCAAGTTTCAAAGACTTCAAAGACTGAATGAAGCTGATGTATAAGAAAGAAAAGATGCTGAAGAAGGATGAAGAGGACTTATTGGCCAAATGATGACTAATCCCGGGTGAGATCAATACACCGAGACACACCGAGCGCGCTGACCGTTTGGACAATTGGGAAGCTCAGACACGACAAAGCTTCCCTCTCCCCCTCCCCTCTTTCCCCGTCCTCATCAACCATGTGGGTGTCACAATGGCGCTCTCGACACCCTACACATACATCCAGTGTCCGTGTTCCGAGCGGTCGACTGTAGACGAGACGGGCGGCGGCGGCGAACGGACCGGCAACGACGACAATCAGGAGACGACAGACGACAGCCAAGACGACGACCACGCATTCGACCCGCGCGCCCCGCGGTCCAACTACAGCCTGTTCCCGCTCGAGTACCTCCTCTACTGTGAGGACTGTCAGGAGATTCGGTGTCCGCGATGCGTCAACGAGGAGGTGGTCACGTACTACTGTCCCAACTGTCTATTCGAAGTACCCAGTAGTAACCTTCGCAGCGACGGGAATCGGTATGCCCATGGTCTCTCCTTTTTCTTTTCTTTTCGGATCCGTATGCTGACTAGATGATAGCTGCACTCGAAACTGCTATCAATGCCCTGTGTGCACTAGTCCCGTCCAAGTAGGCGAGGTACAAACAGACCCCGAGACGACAAACCTCCTCAGCGCAGACAATGGAGCTTCCAGCGCGCCCGCAGGCCCCTTTGCCCTGTTCTGCCAGTACTGCACGTGGTCGTCGAGCGAGATAGGCCTAGAATTCGACCGACCGAGCGGTATATCATCGCAGCTGTCCAAGCTGAAGAACGGGGGCGAACCGCGAATCACGGCGCGCGACGTGCGCGACCGCCGCAAGGACAACCCGGACCACCCGCCTGTGCCGGACGAGCTGGTCGACACAGAACTGCAGTTCAGCAGCCTGAAGTCATTCTACCAGACGCAGCTGGCCGAGGTCAACGGCGGCATGGGCGGTCCCGGTGGCAACCTGTCGCTCGGCAGCGGGGCGGGCTTTTCTTCGCCGGCGGCCCTCTCGCGCATCATGTCTCTCTACACTACGGGACGAGGCAACCCCAACAGACTGAACAACGGTCCTCCAGACGTGATGCGCGAGGCGCTCACCACCGACGACGGGCTCAAGATGGCCCAGCTGGATGAGTCGGCGGGCGTGAAGAAGCTGCTGGCAGAAGGGTGGGACGGGACGGTGTCGAGGGAGCAGCGGCTGGCGCAGGTCGAGCCCCCCACTACCAGATTTCAAGACGACCTGCGTCCGTCGCAGTGCGTCCTCCGCACGAAGCGGTCCAAGCGGTGCGCCGTGTGCAGACACATCATCTCCAAGCCGGAGAACAAGGTGGCCTCTACGCGCTTCAAGATCCGCCTGGTGGCCAAGTCGTACATCCCGACCATGACCATCCGTCCGCTGCAGCCTACTTCTGCCGGAGTACCCGTGGGGTCACGCCCCGACGCGAGCCCCGAGATGGCCCTCAAACCCCTCCAGCCGTACCAGTACATCCTCACATTCGTCAACCCGCTCTTCGACAGCATCAAGGTCACCCTCGCCACGCCCAACAGCACGCCCGGCCGCTTCTCGAGCAAAGTCACCCTGCTGTGTCCGCAGTTCGAAGTTAGTGCCAACACGGACATGTGGGATGACGCTCTGCGAGAGGACTCGTCCGCCACGGGTGGCGCACAGCAGCCGCCTGAGGTGGGCAAGATTTACGACCGCGGGAGGAACTGGGTTAGTATCGTGCTGGAGGTTATTCCGCCATTTCTACGACCAGACGCCCTGCCTGCCAAGACGAGCACCGGTGAGACTGTCGATAAGGGTCCCCTCAGGCCCGATGAGGATATCCTCGAGATTCCCATGTTTGTCCATATGGAGTGGGAGGCTGAGGCGCAGCATGATGTTGGAGCTGGGTCGGGGAGGGATAAGGATGGTAGTGAGAAGAGGGAGTTGGCTTATTGGTCTGCTCTTGGGGTAGGACGCATTAGCCAGGAGTAGACTTACATTACATTTACAATGGAAAAAAAGAGATACCCATGTTTGCAGGACACCTTGTGTGTTGAAGATAATTTGTGTTTGAGAAAGGATTACAGAGTGGGGGAAACATGCAAGAAGCGTAGAGAATAGACATGCACTCGGCCAGATATGACTTTTACATACACGAGGATTACAGATACGAGGATCAAAAGTGAGCGGTAGTGATTTGTGCCATATCATGCGGCAGCTTGTATATTGAAAAGCAAGCTAGCCCTCATTTCAATCATCTCCTGAAGACGCCAAGCCAGGCCCTTTTTATGAAGTAGCCTTGATTTTAAAAACAAAACAACCATGATGCTGAAAACAAAATCACTCCCTAAAGAAAGCAAAAGCCTCTTTTAATTTCTTTTTTTAAAATTCCTCAAGTCCCATTTTTTTTAATTGTGTAGTAAAGTCATGACAACCCGCTTAGAAGTCGGTGGACTGAACCTGGGGGAACTCAAAGTTGACGTTGCGGCCAGTGAGACGACGGTAGACCTCGGAGTAGGTGTCGAGGCGGTAGTCGACGCCACCACGCTCCTTCTCGTCGAGGATGACCTTGAGGAGCTTGCTGCCGTCCTCCTTGGTGCGGACGCGCTTGCCGACAATCTCGACGGGGTAGGTCAGGTCGGACAGGATGGCGTCGTGGACGGCAGTCAGGGTGCGGCTGCGGGGGCGCTTCTGCTTCTGGGTGTTGCGGCTGCGGGCAGAGCGCTTGGGGCGGGGGAGGATGCGGCGCGAGGCCAGCAGGAGGACGTGGCGGTCGGAGAACTTCTTCTCAAGCTCACGGGTGAGGCTGAACGACAAAAGTCAGTATGTGTGTTTGAGAGGGGAGGGTGTTCAAAAGATTGGACAATAGAGGAAAACATACCGCTGCTGGACACGGTGGAAGCCGGTCAGGGAGGGGACGGGGACAAAGATGACAATAGCCTTCTTGCCGTGGCCAACCTCGATCTATTTTCAAGACCAACAAGTCAGCATGCGAGCTCCAGGACAAGGCCTTGGACCGCTTCCCGTCCTGTTCCTCAAAGTCAATTGTGTACGCCGGCATTGGCGAGTGGCATCGTTCAGTTCCATTCCCTGGTGGTGGGAGGTATACTTTGCTCTTTGCTTTCACACAAAAGGCATGTTATATCCCCCTCCAACTCCTTCTCTTTTAGAGGGCAAATATTCCATCGCGAGACTCTTGAAGAGAGGGGTAGGAAGACGATGCCGCGCGTTTGTTTGCCATTGTAGTATAATCTCTCTTTTTGGGAACAGGATCTCAAAGGGGGTGGGTGGATGATCCTCTTTTGTATAGGCCTGTATTTGTGTGTGTATTCATGGTATTCTCACCTCGCGGGCAGAGACGATCTGCAGGGGACGCAGAGCAGCCTTGAGGTCGGCAGTGTTGGACTCGAGGTCGAACAGAGCCTGAGCAATGTTCTGCTCAAGCTCCGAGGGGTTCTGCCTCGAAGGGCTGTTGGGGGCGATCTTGTTCAGGGCCTGGGCGGACATCTTGGGCTGACTTGGTGAACAAGGTGTCGGTTGATGAGATGGACTGGGTGGGTGTGTCCAGGTATTTGCGGCTCGCGATGCACAAAGAAGTTTTTGGCGCCAGGCGGGCCAAATTTCTGACAATTGGGGTTTTCGTGCCCTTGTGGGGCCTGTTTGTGCGAATTGTGCAGTGGGTCACGTGGACTGTTCCTGGGGATCTTTTTTTTTCTTGGTCCTTTTTATCGATAACGGCAGCACATCGGAAGATATGGGTGGCTGACTAAGTTCTGTGAACCCCTCCGTTAGGCACTCGGGTACCTTGGCCGATGGATCTTGACCGATGGGTACCCTACCCGATACCTTGACAGACGGACAAGAGCTTGTATGACACGGTGTTTGCTGTTAGAACATTTGTATAACGCTGGAGTTCATTCATATAAATTTCCAGATTTCGTATATTCACAGGATACATTATTCTTTAACTCATATTCGTACTTTGTAGACAATAAACCCAATTCACCGCTCAATGGCGAAGGCATAAATCCCCATGACGATGGTGGGGGTGGGAAACCCCACGTGATGGAGCCATACGTCGCATGCTTGTTTGAAGCTTAGCTTACGGCGAACAATAACAAAGCCATCAATCCTCCTACACCATTCGGGGGAACATAAATAGCTACCGGTGCTCCCGGGAATAAAGAGTCGACACATACAAATACAATCCCGGCCAGTACATCTTCCCAAGATGCAGTCGGGAATCTCAGGTTTGCATCCCCCCCCTTTGTTTCCGTGAGGAGGAGGGAGGGGTAACAGGTACTGACGCCCAAGCAAAGCCTCGGAAGAGCTCCAAGCTCAATTCACGACTCTCCTCGAGACACCTTCGACATTCGGACTCCTGGCCAAGATCGAAAAGGAGTCCCTCGTCCCGTTCGCCACGCTGCCCAGCGCCGGCACCTCGTTCGCCGAGAACCTGTCTGCGCTGCAGCCTCACATCACCAAGGAGGCAGCCCTGTACGCCATCCTGCGCCGGTACGATGAGGCCCCCAGCTTCCTGGCGGTGACGTACGTGCCCGATGCGGCGCCCGTTCGACAGAAGATGCTGTTCGCGTCGACGCGGCTGACGCTCGTCCGCGAACTGGGCACCGAGCACTTCCGCGAGACCATCTTTGCGACCAACCCCGAGGAGATGAGCGAGCGCGGGTTCCAGAAGCACGACGACCACTCTAAGCTCGAGGCCCCCCTCACCGAGGAGGAGCGCACCCTGGGTGAGGTCAAGCGCGCCGAGCAGGAGGCCGGTGCTGGCACGGGCACGCGCGAGATCCACCTCAGCAAGAACCTCAGCATGCCTGTGTCCGAGGAGGCTCTGGCTGCCATCAAGGCTGTCGGCGAAGGAGAACGTTCCGTCACTATGCTGGTGGGTTGACTACACTGTACAAAAGGGGAAAATCCAGTGCTGACAGATAGCAAACAGAGAATCAACGCCGACACCGAAAACGTCGAGCTGCTCCCCGAGTCCCCCGTCGTGTCCACAATCGACGACCTGACAAAGGTCATCTCGGCGACGGAGCCCCGCTTCACCTTCTTCCGCTACGTCCACACGCATGCCGGCCAGGAGCAGTCGCCCAACCTCTTCTTCTTCACCTGCCCCGAGACGACGACGGGTCACAAGGCCCTCAAGTACCGCATGATGTACCCCCTCATGAAGAGGGCCGTCGTCACCATTGCCGAGCAGGAGGCCGGGCTGGTCCTGGCCAAGAAGTTTGAGGTTGAGAGTCCCAGTGAGATTACTGAGCAGTCTGTCCTCGAGGACTTGCATCCCAAGGCTACGGCCAGGGCTGGGTTCAGCCGACCTAAGAGGCCTGGGAGGTAAATCACCCGGGGTAGATGTAACCTGTTTGAGGTAGATTCATACACAGCCATCTGTTCTGATCTCTCTCTCTTTCTTGTTTTTCATCGAGTAACGTATTAGCGTGAATTGTTTATACAAGATATATATGAATTTTTTTGTGTCTTTATATATAAAGTGTTTGGCATATGGCACGCTTTTTGATCGCCATGATGATGCTAGATCCTAAGAAAACTAACCGTCCTTTCCCCACATGCGCAACCCCACACGACGTCATTTGTAGCCTCCAGTGCAATTGACTCTGCAGGTAAGAAGCAAGCAAACAAGAAGACCAAATAAATGAAAAGACGACCAAATAGAAAAAAAAGAAAAGATGGGACAAGAATAGAAGAAGAAGAAAAGAAAAGAAAAAAAGTGAAAAAAAAACTCAAAATATCCTACTCTTCATACTTTCCACCGGTAAACTTGAGATTGCTAACCTCCAACTGTTCCTTGAGGTACTCGTAGACGGTGAAAGTGACGGCCTGACCGGGAGCGACACGCATGATGCGAGGGGTGATGCCCTTGTAGAAAGCATGGAAACCTTCTTGTCTATTTTTTTTTTCGTCAGTCAGTGATCAACATCAATTGATTCGGGGTTTCCAGCAAAGTCAGATTGAACATACTTGAACATATCAGCAGCAATAGTGGATATCCTAGACCAAGCACTCGTCCCCGGCAGAGCAGGGGTCCTCTGCAACCTCGTCTTGATAGTGTCGATGGGGGCATTCGACAGAGGGCCCATGGCGCCACTGACAAGTCCAATGAGGGTAGTCTGCCACGAGGGGAGGTTCGTCCCCTCATACTGAGGCTGCCACGCCTTGAGCCACTCCTTGAAGTAGGTGTACGCCGTGAAGTTGACAGCCTGGTTAGTACCCTGCCTGAGGGCCGTGAGACTGACACCGCGGTACAGCGCTCCCGCACCCTCCTCCCTGACGACGGTGTACAGGGCGTGCGCGGCGTTGCGGTACTTGGGCACGTCGAGCGGGTCGGCCATGGAGTGGTGCTGGGCCTGCAGACGGATCTTGATGACCTCCATTGGCGTGACGACGGCGACGGCCTCTGTCACGCCGGCGGCCAATCCAGCCAGGAAGGTGGACTTTCCCGACACCACGCCCGTGGATTTGTCCGACAGGACCTGCTTGTAGCTCTCGAACGAGGTGAAGCGGATGGCCATCTTGGGGACGATGCCCGTCAGGACCGCGCCGAGTCCCTTGTAGAGTCCTAGCGGCGTCTCCTTGGATATGATCTGGGCTCCTGTCTTGATGAAGCCGCGCTTCGGGGCGCCAGGTTGCCGCGCGCGACGGGATAGCTGCATTCGCACCTTGATCGTGTCGAGGGGGTGGCATACTAGGGCTTCCATCATGCCGGCACCTCCACCGGCTGTTTGGGGGGTGTTAGAAGGCAGGATCATTGTGAGTTGAGAGAGAGGGAGGGNNNGGGGGGGGGGGGAGAGACAGATGCATACCAATCAGGTTTGTAGCAGCCGTTGGAGGCTTCTTGTTACCATCACTCGTTCGAGGCATTGTGTCGTGTTGTGTGTGATGATGACGTCGTAAGGATGTGTTTACCAGGACAGATGATGGTACAGACGATGAAAAGAAGCAGCCAAGGAAGAGTTGACAAGAAGAGTTGACAAGAAGAGTCAAAGAAAGAAGAAGAGGTAGACGAAGGTAAAAAAGAATCAATGACGGAATACCTCGGGGGGGCCCTAGTCAATTTAAGACTTTCGGCATATGACAATCCTTACCACCTTTACCTTGTGTGTGCGTGTACCTTTATACTACGGACTACTACTACTACTACTAGGTACTAACTACGTGACTACTTAACCCAACTAACTGCATTTCGCGGCTCAGCGTATGCAAATACGTCAATAGTCCCGGGTGGATACGGGGAAAAGGGCAAGCTTGGACTCGATTCATCCGGTCGGCGGTTGTCATTGGGAGGAAAAGCATATGATTCATCGGGGCTGTCGTTCCAGGCTGTGGTTCTTACTCCCCTATTGCTCGGCTCCGAGCTGTATACTGCGGCTCCTACTTCTGCTACTACTATCCGCATCTACTCTACGGGCACTGTTACGAGTTTACATGTCCAACTTACTCCACTCCCGGCCGGGCGGATGGAGGAGACAGTCCCGTGTCACCGATGTTGTTGTTGCTGCTTGTGGTCTTGACTCTTGTTCTCATCATTAGTATTGTTCTTTTTCTTCTTCTTGTTCAAATTCAATTCAGTACATCGAATCATCAAATCCAATTCATATTGTATGTATTCACTCATCCTGTAATACTCTCTATCCATCATGCTCACGTCCTTCCTTGATCCCCCCCAATCCATGTTACCGACGCCAAGCCGAGCTTGTGATTTTGCGGGGGGTGGGGTTCATCCTGCGCCCGGTACGGGGATCAACGTGTGTTCTCTACGGTTACAGTATTACAGTACTACAGTGCTACCTACTACTACGGAGTACTAGTACTACATGTACTACAGTCTAGCTGTAACAACCATTTACCGTGAGTTGCCGAGGCACTGCACATGGTTCTCGGGAGGACTTGAAGTAACGAGTATTCAATGTTTATTCAATACTTCACCCCTGAATGAGTCATCTGACCATGTACTCTGTATAACGTCGGAAAATATCCGATGCTCTCTCTATTCGTACTCTGCTCTTCTGCTCTGCTCTTCCGCTCTACTCTATTCTGCCCGTGTGATGCCCGTGTGATGTACGTGCCTCGGCTAACGACCCGATACATACAACTTGTACTCGGTACTCTGTACATCTCAAGCCGTGATATCGCCTCTTTCACACGACCAAGTATTTAAATACCAACAGAGTCCCAGTTGTCATTCTATCCTTCAAGAACATCTCCCTCCCTAGTTAGCATTTCATAACTATAACCACAAGACATCTTGACCTGACAACACAAAACACAAAACGTCCACCCCCCGCCGTCCGCCCGTGACCCACCCCGGCCGAGCGGAACCAACAGGTCGGCATCGTGCAGGGGTTTCAAATTCCTGGGGTACGACTCTCAATGTGCTCCATACTCTAAACTTATCTGATCTTGAATAATAGTCATACCTTTTACTCTGTACTCGTACTCTGTAGAACTACTCTGCGACTACTCTAGGTATTTCAAAGTTGCTGACTACATGTATACATGTACCTGAGCAGTCAGTCATAACTTCTACTCTGCATTCAAGGTTAAACCGACGTCACATCACTTTGCTTAAAACATCACATCATCTCACTCCAGAACACTTCACATCAAACACATCACTTCGCTTCGAGTATAAAAAACATCCGTAACCTGTATTTTATATCTACCTAAAAAACCAAACACCAGACCTTTTTTTATATATCCATTTTGGGAGAGGGTCTTATCGCCTACCTATGACAAAAAGACCAAGTGAAAAAGTATAAGATGATAGAAAGAGATCAAGAGATCAAACATCAGGAAGAGAAGAAAGAGAGATCAAATAAAGTAAAAGTAGAAGCAACAAGTTGAAAAGTAGAGAAGAGAAAAGAGAAACATCCAACGCCAATATTCGTGCCATGTCCTTGCTCAATATGTAAAATAAGAAAAAAAACGCCTTGGTATCATTCATCATAAACGTCCTTTTGCCAACACCATGCATGACAGTAGTAAAAGAAAAGTAAAAACTGTCGGAAAAAAAAAAGGGTGTCCAAGGACTAAAAGAAAAAAGAGGTGCCAAGAGGCAAAAGAAGTGTTCGAGACACTAAAGAAGGTTGTCAAAAGACAAAACATGTAGAAAAAAGTGAGTCGAGAGGTTCAGAGTGAATCAAGATGGTACACCTCTCTCCTCAAGAGTGTCCCCATCAAAACTGTACAGTCGAACCTCTCCATCCTCACTACCACTGGCCATCCGGCTGTCACTCAGTCCAACACAGGTGACGGGACCGGCGTGACCCGTAAAGCTCCGCTCGCACTTGCCCGAACGCGGCTCCCAGATCTTGGTCATGGAGTCGTTAGCTCCCGTGACGACGCGGAGGGTGTCGCCGACGAGGCCCCAGATGCCCTCGACGTGCCCAAACATGCTGCGGATGCACTTGCCCGTGGCCGTGTCCCACAGGCGGACCGTGTTGTCCAGTCCGCCGCTGAGCATGTATCGGGGTGGTAGCGGCCTCGACTCGTCCGAGACAAACGTGGGACCGTACGCCACGCGCTCGTCCGCAGCGCCGCCCTCGGGGACGGGGGAGGCGCTCTGGCGGCTGTGGACCGACACGTTGTCGTTGTTGCCGTCGGCGCTGTCGGGCATGTCATCGGGCTCAAAGTCGTCGGGCATGGGGAGTACCTGCTGGACCTGGCCCACGTGGCCCTTGTACGTCTTGATGCAGTGCTTGGTGTCGAGGTCCCACAGCTTGATGGTGAGATCGTCCGATGCCGAGAGAACAGTGCGCGAGGCTGAGTCGATGCGGACGTGGTTGACCCAGTCCGTGTGGCCGCGCAGGCAAAAGGTCTGCTTGGTGTCAAAGTTGAAGATCTTGACCGTCTTGTCAATCGACCCCGAAGCCAGCGTGCTGTCAATGTAGTGGACAGACAGGACGCCGTCGGTGTGGCATTGGAGGGTGCTGAGGCACTCGCCCGTCTGCCAGTTCCAGATCTTGATCGTCTTGTCGAAGCTGCCGCTGATGAGCTTGGACTCGTCAAACTGCAGGGTGCGCACAGTCGACGTGTGGCCGCGCAGGGTGCGCATGACCTCGCCCGTCTCAATGTTCCAGATCTTGATGGTGGCGTCGTAGGAGCCCGTGGCCAGGATGTTGTGGTCAAACTGCAGGCAGGTCACGCCGTTATCGTGACCCTTGAACGTCTTGATGGAGCAGCGGCCGGCCTTCCAGTTGTAGCCGACCTTGAAGCGGTCGCGGTAGACGTCCTTCCAGGGCCTGACCTTGGCGACCGTGTCGATCTGCGACGCCGACTTGGGGGCGGAATCGAGACGCGGCCTCTTTGCCAAAGAGGCATCGTGGCTCTCCTCATCTTCATCTTCCAGGCGACGCTTGCTTGAGCCAGGGGTCGGGGGCGAACGGGGGGCACCGTCGGGTTTGGCGTCGGCGGCATCGTCTCGGGGAGCGGGCTCGGAGGCGGCACGGGGATGGTGGGTCTTGTGGTGTCGGCTCCAGGCGGCCAGCTTCTTCTTCTCGAGGAGGGGCAGACCCCAGCCACACTTGGTGCACTTGCGGTCGATGTGCTGCTCACACATGCGGTGCCAGACGACATCGTCGTCAGCCAGGTCACGCCAGCGACGGCTGACCTGAGCAGCCTTGCAGAGCGAGACGGTGTCGAGGGAGCAGAGAATCTTGTAGGAAAGCTCCGGGGGCAGGGCAGTCAAAAAGTCGATCTTGAGCTGCTCGTGGACCTCACGGGAGACTGTGGAAAGCTGGGGGAAGCAGCACTGTGCGATGATGCCCTGGAGCATGAGTTCGCGGTGCTTGGAGGGGGCTGCGGAGAAGAGGGACCAGACGTGGGTGATGGCCTGCTGATCGGCGTTGGAGAGGCTGTTAAGATCCTATTTGGGTGTTAGTATCTATTTGCACTATTGTGTTGCACTATTGTGTGCTTGTATGTGTGTGGTGAGGGAGGCAGAAGACCCCACAAAGTAGAAACATACCCTCTGAATCATGCCCATCTTGGTCTCGTCGGCGGCACGACGACACTTGGAGTCTGGACGGTGACGGTAGCAGAAGCGAGTGTTGGGGTCCTTGGTCTGGACGACAGCGTAGTCCTTATTGTCGTCGATAGGATCTTCGGGCTGCTGCTTGCCGATGGGGGCGTACTGCCCGGGAATGTGCTCCTTGAGGAAAGGGCTGACATGTTTTCCGACAAGGTCCCCACGCATCTTGACGAAGCGAGAGGCATCCTCTTCATCCTCAGGACGCCTCCTGTCGCAGTTGTTTTCCTTGGAGGGCTGCTGCTGCTGCTGCTGCTGTTGGTGGGGCAAAGGGGTGGCAGGAACGTCGTCACCAGCGAGTGTGAGGGGCGGAGAAGGGGCCATGGTGGTGTCTATTTCGAGAGGCGGCGTCGTCGTCTTGAGGGCGTCGAAGCTCTGCTGCTGCTGCTGTTGGACCGAGTCCATGATGGGTGGTGTTGTTGCTCGTTGTCGGGTTCCCTCTGTTGGGCGGAAAGGGACGCAAGCCGAGAAGAGAGATTTTGCAGAAGGAGAGAGAACAGAAACGGGTTATTCTCCCCCCTCAAAATGGTGTTGATTTTTCTGGTTTTCTGTTTTCTGTTTTCTTTTTTTCGAATCGAACGAGGCGGTCAGACTTTGTGTGTGTGGTTCAAGGTTGATGATGACTGGGTTGAGGCAAGTAGGGCGATCGATTGCGTGACCTGCATGCGAGATGCACCAGAGAGCGAAGGTCGGATGAGATGGGACGTTGGAGGATATAAAGAGGAAAGAGAAGAGAAGAGAAGAGAGAGAGAGTATGTGTATGTGATGGCGACAAAAAGGTTAAAATGATTCTCTCAAGGGATCGAGTCAAGAATGTGCAAGTTTGTTGTTTCCTCTTTTTTGGCTGAATGGTATTTGCCTGGTCGTCGTGGTCGTCGTCCTGGAAAGTGAGAATCGAGGACAGATGAGTCGTGGAGGATGTTTTGGTGGATGGCGAATGTCGACAGCCAATTGTGCCATTAGGCTATTAGGCAGGCGGGGCGGCTGTCGGCGGGGCAGGTGCGAACGGCCGGCTTCGGTGCTCGGGGGCCGTCCATCCATCACACAGGGACGGGACAGCAGCATAGGGCTATGAGTTGGTGGGTTACAGGTCATTGAGCCCTGTATTTTATGTCACCTACGGGGGGTTTAGGGGACACACCCCATCGGAACCCGGGGTACAGGGCATTTCATTCCAGGGTCATCTGACGCAATATGTACATGTACCAAGTACTCCTAGTAGTCTACTAGTAGTAGGTACCTCTGATTCTCTCTCCCGGGCTGCTTCATCCAAGCCCAGCAGGCATGACATTGAAGACGAGAATACAGTGCATGTACTCATGGACAACTGTATCAAACCCGGTAGTACTACGACCAAAAGCAATCAGATTACGACATTCTCAAAAGTGCAAAGAGAAATATCCCAGAGTCTAGAACCCTCATCCCCAGCTTGTCATTGTGTCCCTCCCTCCCCCAGACATTCATTCCCCCCTGATCATCCATCCATGGCAATTGTGTGCGCAGAGCCTGAAATCACGACTTACAATGTACTCATGGCGTTATCCAAGGACTAAGCACCACCACCAGAGAACAGACCAATGTGGGTCTAGGCCATTTTGAGTGAAAGTAGACCCACACCGACGAGCCGGATCGCCTCCTGGACATCCGCCGATTCGCTGGAATCTCGCTGAATAATGGGGGCTAGTCCATAAAAAGAAAGAGAGGAAAGACCTTTTTTTTCCCCTCTGTGACTCCGTGATCAAAGCTCGTCATCTCGCCGTTTCCTATTATGGATATTTGGTTAACCTGTACTATGGTGTACCAGGGAGCACCAGCAACTCCGTACTCCGTACTACTCTGCCTGCCCGTACTCGTACTCACCGACGAGCGGTTATCGACCCCGACAGCCTGGAAGAGCCGCCGGGGGAGTGGTACGACTTTCTCCGTACTTTTAATCAATCATTTGAGCAATCAAAGTACGTGATGAGTACGTACTCTTTTGACTCTTTGACTCTTTGACTCTTTTCTTCTCTCCCTTCTGACCAGAAAAAAAAGGGGCCGGTGCCGCAATGGATCCGGAGTATTGCATGACGCTTATCGGTAATTGAAAATGCCTACCGGCATCCCGGGAGTCGTCTATCGTAATTGTGCTCGTAGTCTTGTAGTCTCGTAGCCGTGTAGTCTCGTAGTCTTGTAGTCTCATAGTCTCATGGTCTCGTAGTCTACTACGGTCTGACTCTCTCACATCAACAACTGTCAACATCCGACCCGGTTAAGCCGCTCGTTCAATCAATTATATGCCCAAGTCGTGTTTTTTGCCTCTTTTTGGTTTGCTATGGCATAATCGCTCGGTTGCTTGCTTGCTTGCTTTCTCTGATTGCATGAATAGTCTGTCGCCCTTGTCATCCTGTGTATGTCTGTGCACAGCCACAATCAACATCGCCGACTACTACTCGTACTCGTACATTCATCCCTCAGCTTCAATGGTATTATCATCTACTCGTACTACGACCACAGAGTACGGAGTACAGAGTACAGAGTATTATCACTACTCGTACTGTCGTATTGCCTGACTGCATGTACCTAGTAAACATGCTAATCCTATCAACACTCTCTCACTTCAGACAATGACACGTACGACGAATTACGTGACGAGGCCCATGCAACATGCAATTGTTTTACAGAGTAAAGACCAATAACCGATAGATGGTACACGCAGTTTCAACCTTTCTGACGACATACACACCGACTTCAACCTTTTTTCCCCCTTCTTCCCCTTCCCTGACCCCAAGAGTATTTTCCACGAGTGAGAATTCGAGTAAAGGAGACAATCCCGGGGATACAAACGATCCATTCCGATGACATCCGCCTTTCCCGATGTGGTGTGTACAGGGTGGCTGTATGGGTGGTGTATCACTGTATAATAACGGGGTGGACTGATGGAAGCTGTGCATCATCTGGTATTCATGATGCACATCCCATGTACGACCATGTATAATGCATTCATCATGATGTTCTCTATTCATCATGTGATGTGATGTTATCCGAGATCAACTATACTGACTGTACTGTACAACCAAGTACTCACATAATAACATGGATTATCACCAAAAGAACAAAAGAACATTGAATATGACAAACCCCTGACGTTCAATCCCATACAGTACTCCTATCAACTCTTGAGAAATGTCCTCATATCATCTTTCCATGGCGAGTAATTGCCAACAGTTGACACCATCACCCCCTGACAGCATGGCAAAACACACCGAGACTCTAGACTTCTAGACTCTACTCGTATTGCCATACTCCATACTTCGTACTCCGTAGAGACAGACACCCAACAACTCGGAACCTACGGAGTAATAAAATACGGAGTAATAGCACATGGAGCCAATATCGTATTATGAATAGCACCCCATCGGACCTCTAAGCTTACTGCCTACTCCGTAATCTATACATCTCAGCCAGTCCCAAGCCTCCCCCCCTCTCCCATCACGTCACGTCACGACTGGTTGTTTTGTTTGTCTCTGGCCCTAAGGAGTAGTTTTGGGTTGGGCAATAACTGCCTAGGCCCTAGCTCGATTTTTCGTCCCTCCTGCGCATGCTTCTCATTCTCGAGCTGAGATTGGTCAGAAGTCGTGATTGTGAGACAGATTTGCAGTTTTTGGTCTAGATGACGCCTGTCAAAAAAGGGTACTTGACCAGTCTATGGCACCATTCGAACCCAAAAGGGCGGGAGCTTAGAGAGTGGATGAGATGGAGAGGAGGGGGGAGGGAAAGAGAGAGAGAGGGACAGAGACATGGACACAACAAGTCCCGGCTGATCACACAGTCCCCTTTTTTCTCTCGTCCTCTATGTCTTTTACAGCTGATCCACTGATCCTCTCTGATACAAGTGTACCGGGTAAAGTACACAGACAGACACTGGTCAGAAACTGTAGATATCAAAAAGAGTATACAGATAAGTGGAGAGGTAGACGAGACCGTGGATCAAGTTGCAACGTAAAGGGCAAACGATTCATTCAGACTTTTGACGAATAATCCCAAACATTTGTTTTTCTTTTCTTCTTTCTAAAGTCTTTTTTCTTATCGTCCTCTTAGACTTGTGTGTGTGTGAATGAATAGTGTACATGTCCCCTTCTGACCTTGGTGTCCATGATCTCATATCAACGACAACATGCTCTCTGTCTCACCACCTCCATACCGAAGAGAGGCGTATCTCATGATAAACCAGCCATCAAGACCACGGTATGCCGACATGCCAAATGATTTCAATTCTTTCCTTCTTTCTTGATCAAACATCTGCCGTGTCATCTCCTCTTTTTGTCTCTTTTTTTCCAACCTTCTTCTTCTTCTCTCTCACTTCTTTTCACACACTCTCTCTCTTCTCGGCAGTGCTGTATCAGCCTCAAATCTCTTCTGTATCAAATTTGAAGTCCATTACACGCGTTCAATACATTCAAATCTAAACACTTTGTCTCCTTTTCTTTTGATTGCTTCTTCCAGCTCGCCACTGTTTCTTCCCTTTTGACCCATATTCCCATTTCAAAGCGGAAGAGAACAGTAGGGAACGCCATGGTCGCAGTCACATCGTGATTAGAGGTTGCATAGCCTTCTCTCACTAAACTTGACCCCCAAAGACTTTCAATTCAATCATCAAAACTTGAAGAGCCCTCTCTGTATAATCAAGCGAGAAAAGCATACCCCAGGGAGAAGACAAGAACATCATGAACCTCTTACAGAGCCCCCCTGCTCACGACCCGTCAACCGACAACATCGAAGGCTTCCACCGCACCCGCAACTTCAGTCTACCCCCCGAGTACAACTACGAAGGCGCACCGCCCAGATACCAAGATGCCAATCGCACCGAGGAAGGCGGTCTCACCAAAAAGGGCAAAGCAAAGGCTCGAAAGGTGACCATAATACGTATCATGGCTTCCGTCGTGGTTGTCAGTACTGTCGCTCTGATTATTGGGGGTGTTGCCTCCAAGATAGATGCCATGAAGAGTGCAGAAAGGGAGTAAGTCTTTCCAATACCCCCCGTTTCTTCCTTTCTTTCTTTCTCTATATTTGTTGTATAAGCACATAAAAAACTAATAAGGAAATAGAAATAATGCAAAACCAGTCGCAACACCAACACATGACCCCGAAATCGTCATCATGTCTTCACATCCCGGCACACCAGCGGCAACATCAACACTGTCGGCAATGCAGAAATCCGCTCTGAGGGTGGACGGTTCGAATAGCGGCGATCCCGATAACGAGGATGACGATGATGGTGATGGATCGATGCCGCCCAAGTGTGATAACATCTCGTGTTCTACGACGGAGCAGCCTTCCGACTGCACGGCTTGGCAGTTTGCGCATTTCATGGCTGAGTTTTGTTTGTCAGATACAGAGTTGTTTTCTGATAATACTGAATGATGTATGATATGAGTTTTGTTTGTTTTCTTCTCTTCTCTTCTCTTTTTTTTTTTTTTGTCGTGTCCTTGTTATCATTATGTATGGAGTTTGTAAGATGTATCAAATTGGGATCAATGGGAATCGGCGCAGGATGGATTAGGATTGGGCATTGGATTATATAAATGAACTATTTCCCCTCTTTCGATAATGTATCAAAATACACCAATTGTCACTTATTCTATAATTCAATAAGAGCATTGATGATGCCGTCTATGACTTGTACGTCTTGGTGGTTTAGGTTAGCACCGTACCAATGTGGATCCTCCCAATTGAGAGTCCCGTCTCCTCCTACAGATAGTGGAGTAGAAAGAAAGAAAAAAAATCCCACCACCAACCACCATCGCCAACATCTCCACAAGGGACCTGCCCACCTGTTGACCGTGCACCTACAACAACATCTACCCATTGCAACGGGGTAGAAAGACATGCGACCATGGTTGATATCCAGGACCCTCCCGCTGGCAATCAGCCTAAGCAGCCGCAGCAGTCCGAAGCTGCTGGCGACGCCGCTGCCTCTGGCCCTACGACAAATGAGCAGCAGCAGCAGCAGCAGCAGTCTGAAGAGTTCAAGAACCCTCGACACAGCGGTCACAAGCGATCAAGGATGGGCAAGAACCGAGAAAAAGGTCGGGCGGAATGGGAGTAAGTTCCACTTGATTCTCCCTGTTGTATATTTCTTTTTCTGCGAGAACTTGTTTGCCAACGCTCAGGGACCCTGACAACCAGAATCTAGAAAGGACCGAGCAGCCGACTACCACGAGCGCAAACGTCGCAAGGTGAACAAGGACGGGGAGGAGCTCCCGCCGAAGCCGAACCCGTTCTTCACCGAGGAGGAGATCGCGGCGGAGGAGAAGCGACCGAAGCGCAAGGTGGCCGTGATGATTGGGTACTCTGGCACGGGGTACCGAGGCATGCAGATCAACGGGGACGAGGCGACCATCGAGCGCGACCTGTTCCGGTCCTTCATCCGGGCTGGGGCCATCTCCAAGGCCAACGCCAACGACCCGCGCAAGTCGAGCCTGGTGCGGTGCGCCCGCACCGACAAGGGTGTGCACGCCGCCGGCAACGTCATCAGCCTCAAGCTCATCGTCGACGACCCCAACGACAGCAACGCCATCGACCCCACCCTCATCGACCGCATCAACAGCCACCTGCCCGACCAGATCCGCGTTTGGGGCATCCAGCGCACAAACAACTCCTTCAGCTGCTACCAGGGATGCGACTCCAGATGGTACGAGTACCTCATGCCTAGCTACTGTCTGCTGCCGCCCCACCCGAACACCTACCTGGGCAAGATGGTGCCCGAGCTGGCCCGCGAGAACGGATACGCCGACACCCTGGCCGAGCTGGACGCCGACGTCGCCGACTTCTGGTCCACAGTCGAGGAGAAGGACATCAAGCCCCTGCTCGACAGCCTCGACCCGGAGATCAGAGCCCAGGTTCTCGAGCGCGTACACGCCGCCGACGAGGGCAACACCAAGGAAGAAGAGGAGGAGGCCAAGCAGGACGAGGAGAACAAGGACAAGACGATGGAGGCCCAGACGGGCATCGCCCTCGAGACCTTCCAGCCCAAGAAGCGCCAGCTGGGACCCCTCGACTTCGCCCTCCGCGACCTCAAGGCCGCCTACGTGGGCGCCAAGCGCCGCTACCGCGTGAGCGAGGGTCGACTCGCCCGCCTCCAGGCCGTGCTGTCCCGGTACGAGGCCACGCACAACTTCCACAACTACACGGTGCAGAAGTCATTTGGCGACCCCTCTGCCAAGCGCCACATCAAGTCCTTCGTCGTCAACCCCACGCCCATCATCATCGGCGACACGGAGTGGCTCTCCCTCAAGGTCCACGGCCAGAGCTTCATGATGCACCAGATCCGCAAGATGGTCGGCCTGGCCAGTCTCATGGTCCGCTGCGGCACACCGCTCGACCGCGTAGACGAGAGTTACCAGCGTCAGAAGATGGCTATCCCCAAGGCCCCCGGGCTGGGTCTCCTCCTCGAGAGGCCCGTCTTTGAGCAGTTCAACAAGAGGGCCACCGAGTCCCTCAACAGGGAGACGATCGACTTTTCCAAATATGAGGATAAGCTGCTCGCTTTCAAGAATGAGCATATTTATAACCGCATCTTTGAGTCTGAGGAGAAGGAGAATGCGTATGTCACAGTCCCCAAATCCACATTGTACCTGCACCCTGGGGAATAAACGCTAACATTAATGTCAACAGCTTCCACGCCTTCTTCAACCAGATCGATCAGTTCAAGCAGAACCACTTCCTGTGGGTCACGGCCGGCGGTATGAAGTCGGCCATCATCTCCAATACAAAGGAGCAGCAGAATGTCGACAAGGAGCTGGGTGATGAGGATGAGGAGGACCCCGAGGGTGGAGAGGGTTAGTCTGTATATATATCACATACCGCATTGTACAGAGGACAGATATATCCATAGAGAAACAGGATTTAAAGAAGAAGAAAAAGTGCATTTCAAGTATAATCGTTCTGGTGTTCTACACCATCCGTGATATCCATAAAGCTAAAGAAAGAAAAGAAAAAGAAACAAAAAAAAACCAATTCTGATGCTATTCCGAAACGCCATCCTCTTACAAGAATCCCGAAAGAAAATCAAGAATCCCACGATTGGGATCCGCTGAGCTAGATGAAACTGACTCATTCTTCTAGGCGGCGCTGGCTCCTCCCTCTCTAGTCGTGGCTGTTGTCGTCAACTGTGTTTACTACCGAGCCAACAGAACCAGCGACTCATTCTTCTAGGCATCGCCAGCTCCCCCTCCACCAGCAGTCGACTGCATCGTCGACCGAGACCGCGTTTACTACCGAGCCAACAGAACCAGCGGCTCATCCCTCTAGGCGGCGCCGGCTCCAGCTCCAGCTCCCTCTCCAGCAGCAACTGTTGCCGTCGATTGCGTCTGCGTCGTCGACTGCGTTTGAGACTGGGACTGTGCTTGCTGCTGAGCCTGCTGTGTCTGGTCCCCATTCTCATCAGTCTTGAGAGGAGCCCATGATCCACCACACTTCTCAGCGAGGGCCTTCATCCTGTCGTCCTGAAGACGACCGAGCATCTCGGACACACGGCCGACATTGGTCTCAATCTGCTCGTCCCGCTTTGCACGGGCGTCTGCGTCGTCGCCTCCCAGGGGGCCAAAGACCCATAGTTCCTTCATTTTACGTGATAAGGAGAGGAGTTCTTTGACTGAAGCATACTGTACTCTCTCCGATTAGCCTCGTCTTTCTTGTTGAGTGGCTCTTTCTTTTGAGGTCACTGAAATGATTGATCAGAGGAACCTACCAATCCGTCGAATTCCATGCGTAGAGATATACCAGTCACGGCTATAGCCTGAGGCTTAGTGTTTGCCTTGTCACCCTCTGCCTGAATGGTGGCCAGCATGAGGAGAGTGCGGTAGCGGGTGAGAATGTCGGCTACGAGACGCTCATGGGTATCTGCATTCGATGTTAGAGGAGGCGTCCGCATCGTTTGAATATGGGTAAGGGCTTACCCATAAGATTACCCTGGGAGGGCTGTGAACGATCCATCTTGTTTTGTATACGCACAGATCCTGAAGGTGCGGGAGTGGATTGTTGTCACGTTGATGATGATGGTGTTTGGTGTTTAGTTTCTGGTGGGTTGAGAAAGAAAGCTTGAGGTCTTGGCAAGGGAAAATGTGGGGGCGGGGAGGAAGAGAGGAGCTTCCAGATCCCATTTTGACGTGAGCTTATGACGACGGACAGGCATAGCAGCTACTTCTGGCATTCAGTACTACTGACATTGAATTGACAAAAAACACAGATTAATATATTGTACAGCTCTATCATGCTGACTCCATAGCTTCAAACAAGTAAGAAGATGAAAGAATACAAAAGACTCCTCTACCATATGATGTGACCCTTATAAAACGCCGTCCCTAGACCCAATGCAAGGTTTTTGAAAACAAAGAACAACAAGAAAGAAAGAAAAAAAAACACTTCTTTTACAAATCTCCATCCCAATGTCTGTCCTCTCCATTCCATCCTAGCTTAGGCCAATCCTTTGGTAGAGTGGCGAATGGCGGGAGCGTGTATCGGCCCTGGCACTTGTCCTTGTCGCACTTGAGGCCACACATGCCATAGTTTTGGCAGTAGCATTCGCCTGCATCAGGGCAATGAACAGCTTCTTTTCCAAAGATGACTATACACTTTGTCAGTGATTTATTCCTCCAGAATAAAGAGAGGGAGAGAGAGGGACGACATACTATGCCATGAATACTCCAAGACGCGACCACTCAGCTCATCACCCAAAGGCGACGTGGTGAGCCACTGCCTATAACGTAGGTAATCGGCCTTTGACCTGCGACGAATCACCTCCCTCCGCACGGCGAACTGCGAGCAGCACGCGACGCCGATGGTATCAGGCACGGCTTCTCCGGGGAAAAGCTCCTCGTAGGCCTTCTTGTAGACGCGCTTCGCCGTGACGGGCTCGTTGATGGCGGCCGGCGACGCGTCCGCCAGGGGTCTGATCTCGACGGGGCATCCCAGCACCCACGCGCATCGGAGGTTGACGTACCCCTCGTCGGCGAGTCGGTCGAGTCGGAAGCTCTTGAGGAGTGGTAGGGCGTCGTAGTCTGGGTCGTCGTTGTGCCATTGGAATCGCTCGGCGTGGTGGAATATGATGTTGGGTGGTAGACGATCGTAATGGTCGATGATGTAGCTGTTTTTTTTTTGTCGTCACTGGTCAGCTCATATCCAGGGAGGAGGGTTGGACAACAGGAAAAAAAAGTAGAAAAACATACGTTAGAAATACCATGGCCTCTCTCCCTTTGTTGACAGGAACTTTCAGAGAAGCAGAGGCATCATCGACGACATAGACCTTTTTATGCCAATCCAGGAGATGATCGTCCAACCACGTCAGATTCTCCTTTGTCGTGCTGGCCACCACCATATCGACGAGATGCGTCCTGTCATCCTGAGGCGACACCGAAGCAGGCAGCGGCTGCTGACCTCTCGAATACCCTTGACTCCCGCTGCTGCTGGTGTGATAGAAGAGTAGGATGATGATGGCGCAGACGGCAAAAGCCACCAAGTTGATGCGTTGACGGGAACGTAACATGGCTTGGCTGGTTGGTTGGCAGGGGGTGGGGGGTGGGAGAAGTAGCAGCAGCAGCAAGCACACACAAGCAGCAGCAGCACTAAAAAAGTACACTTTGCGTATACGTGTACTTCCCGTGTCTGCTCGTTGAGGTGCACGGGTGGGCTGTGTGTGATGGAGAATATCGTTGCTGATCGGGCAAATGCGAAAAGGAAGGTGGGAAAAACAGACACACGAGAAGGGGAAAAGGGAGGAAGCGAGAAAAAAAAAAAGAAATGGGCCTCTCCTTCTTCTCTCACGCGCGCTCTCTCTCTTTCTCTGTGTGAAGTTTTGTCGCTCACTTTCCCCAGCGACGATCTCTATCAAGGGATAGCTGGAGACCTCCTGGGGCCCGAGACAGACGATGACGACAATGGGGGGGGGCTCCCTTCTGGGGCTGGGGCAGCGGCTAAGAGCAAATTTGTGTGTGTGGGAAAAGCGATGATCCTGTAGGGTAAGTTGAGAGGGAGAGATTGGCTTGCCCATCAGTCAAATCAAACGGGCTGGGGGGGGACTCGATGTCATCTGATTGATCTTCATCAGGGGGGGAGAAGAAGAAAAAAGAGAAGAAGAAGTCTCTGGTATAAAACCAGAATGTAATAATGATGAATGCATCGTGGCTTGTTCGTGTTCCTGATCTTGATTGTCAAATGTTTGTTGCTGATTCATCCTGTACATGGTAGCTGGTACTACTACTAGGGACAGAGAATCCAATATTGTGTGTGTGTGTGCTGTCAATGTCTCGTATACAACAAGGCACAGAGCTAGATCAAGCCCAGTTTGGTCCGAATGACGGGAATGTGATGATATATATATATATATCTCATTGAAGTCTTGACAGCCTTGGGACACACACACGTGATTTTCAATCATCATTACATCTCTGATAGGTGAACACAATCGCGTACCTACAGACGGACATGCGCAGCTTTTTAAGAAAAGGGACTGGACCTTGGAAAAAGTAGGGGCACGTCACACCCTGGAAGCACGACAGATTGGAAGTCTGAGCTTTTTGTTCTTGCGTCCTTTTGTCGAAAGGTCTCCACGAAAACTACGAAAGCCAAGAGTCCCCAAGAGTTGAGCAATTATGGGATGGACAAGTACGGTGTACTCCGTAGATGCATGGTAATGATGCATCGATTGACTTCTTTTCATTCAGGGAACTCCTTGGCTCAATGACAGTTGCCAATTGCCAGTTGTACTTGATGATCGAGTTCAATGTCACATACATATGCTTCAGCTCAAGAACCTGTAACCATCTGTACATGTAGGGTTGGACACAACACTGGCACGCTTTTTGCTATAAATACATATACTCTGTGAGTAATCCATAATCATCAATCAAGGAACTTGAAAGTACTGGCGTGCACAGAGTACTTGTACTTGTACAAATGGAATGCTGCGAGTAGATTGCTTACGTTGTACCTGATGAAACAGGGGCAGGGACAATCCGCGACGCGTTTCATCAGCAGAGGGTTCTGGACCTTTTGATCAGCAGGTTCCAACAGGTACATCAGTCAGTCACCGAACAGTCCGGATGTATTACATACTTGATGTAATATGACTCTGATCGCGAGGGAGCGAGAGATCAGGTAACAATTCACAACTCGGGCGATTCGCTCACGACGAGACGATGCAGAACAACAACGACAACAGCTTGATTGAATCCCCAAAAAGTGACATGCTGCGAAAAAAACGAAGCGCCCAAGTCAGGTACATGTATGCCGATCGGGCGCGTACGGCATATGTATTGGTAGTACACATGCATTCAGAGTTCTGGGCTGACCTCTTTGGTTGACATTGATCTCACCATGATCGATCGCACTCGTTTCTTCATGATGTACTATTGCATAACGTCCGGACTTTACTTTATTTTCCTTCTTCTTCTGTTACAGAAGTTGGAGTTGAAAACGCCTATTGATGTGTGTGAAGTCAACCTAAAAGGATCTCAACCCCTGGCATCAAAAGTGTTTGGCAACTCTACTCAAAGTCTTGGCCAAGCCACATCTGCAGACTGCAGCTATCCTACTACTAAGCACTGTAACTCAACATGCAGTAGTAGCAAGCAGCAGTAGCAGAAGCAGCACCAGAAGCAGAAGCAGTAGCACGGAGTAATATTTTCAAATGTACGAATAAGCACCGAGCAGATGTGGTGAGAACTTAGCACCGACAGTGTTAATTCGTCGGGGAGCGAAGACGGGAGCAGCCGAGTCTAGACCCCAACCAACGCACAAAACTCCATATTAATTTGCTAGCTGTACTCGTGGTAGTCTAGTAATACTCCGTATACAGAATCACAGACGGTCACATTGAAATGATGACTGCCGTGAAATAGCGTCTACGGAGTAAATGGAGTAATAATAGCCTGAATAAAGCTCCGTTGGTAAGCTCGAGGGGAGGCGGTCTGGGAGAAATAATAGCTAGCAAATACTATGCCAAGCAGTTCAGGCATCAGGAGACTGACTTCAGTTGCATCAATCATGTTGTAAGCACGTTGTTTGTCTACTCCATATATACGAGGGAACCCATGCATCATGGACCATGGTTGACGTGGAGTACAAGGCAAGGTACAAGTAATTAACGCCATTCATATCACAATACGAGAGAGTCTAGAAGACAGCAGAGCACGGTGTACTCGTACCATACAAATGATATTACTACCAGTACCAACAACGTCCGTATTGTTCCGTATATACATCACGTAGTCAACATTGACATGAGCAGTGACAACAACGGCTTGAAGTTGCAGTCCACCACCATTGAAGCCAAGGGAGGCCGCCCGCAAAGTGGATCAACATATACCGTCGCCCCCCCCTGGTTGATTACCCACATACTACAAGTAGAAACAACGTTGAATGTCAACGACAATTAACGACTAGTTGCACATCCCGTACGGAGTACAGTCCCCCCCGGAAAAGGTAACGATAGGATGAAAATGACAAGCTGTGGAAAGAAGACAGGTTAGGTAGGACCCCCTTTAGAACAAAAAGAAAGAAAGAAAGAGAGAAAGTGATTCGTATATCCACCTCGATCAAAGTCGACAGGCAACGTCTTCCCGGTTCCAGACGAGCCTATTCGTCGGCTCTCCGTACATCCTGAAACGGGGGGTCCCCTTGACCAGTAGGATTGTAAATTTGTGGATTCTTTCCTTCTTGCCATGCTTTTCCCACTCTATTTGCATAGTCTCAACGGGGTGGTGCGAGGCCTCATGTACAGTGTTGTGTATACATACTTCTCTCTGTACTTCTCCCCGTACTCCTGCATACTCCGTACGAGCACATGTAGCACAGTTGGTCGCAGTAGTACTACGAGTACATGTAGTACTGTGCTCCATACAACGTAACGATACAACATCCACAGAGTCCACGAGTAAGACGCCACCACGGGGGCCAAGTCGTGTACATTGGTAGTCGGTACTTGAGGGTTTCCTTTTTTCTTTTCTTTCTCAACTCCGTATCACTGCATAAGGGGAGCAGGGGTGTACAAAGAAGAGAGAGACAGAGCAGAGAGGAAAATGAGATCCCAAGCCTTGGGTTGTGGAGTCTGGTATTACATGTCCCCATGGGATGGTCAACAAGGAGGCCCTTTCTTTGCCCCCCTCACCTCCCTCTACCCCTACCCCTGTCGTCTAGGATTTTGAATATTTGATCTTATGCAGACGACGTGCTGCATCTCTGACTCTTCGTCACTTTCTTCCTTTAAACCCCCTCTTTTTTGTTCTTCTTTCATCTTCTCTTTCCCTTTTCTCTCTTGATATTTCTTACATCGTACTTGCCTTGCTTACACGCACCTTCTGTGCGCTTACCTTCTTTTGATATTTCCACTCACTGTCATCATTTCCTTATTTACACTACTACTGCTGCTACTACTATTCAAGCATATAATAATCACCCTCTCCCCCCGCCGACTTCATACACGCTCTCTCTCTTTCAAGAAGGCCGCTGGCAGCTTTCACGAGAGTCAATCGCACAGAAAAAAACAGAAACAGAAAAAAAGGAAAATCAGTCATCATGGGGGAGGGATCAGCTTCATCAGATGGTACGGCTACCATTGACCGACAGAGGACCTTTGTCGACGAGAAGGCCCAGCCTCATGTCCTCAAGACGACCGTGTCGGCCGATAGGCCCGGCTTCAACCCGCACGATGAGCCCCCCAGCTCCCCGCGTTTGTCCATGCCCAGTGACTTGTTCCAGAGGCGGACGTCGCTCGACCTCGACGACTACTTTGTCGGGCCCCGCGACATGTCCCGACACTCCAAGTGGCCCATGTTCCTCCGTATGCACGGTAGCATCATGCCCAAGATGATTGTCCCGCTGCTGCTTGTCGGCGCCTGGGCATCGCTCATCACTGTCGTCTCCAAGTTGCTCCACCCTCTGGGTGTCGACTCGGTGCTGCTGACCATCACCGGTTTCACCATCAGTTTGGGACTGTCGTTCCGCAGCTCCACGGCCTATGAGCGCTACGCCGAGGGTCGCCGCTACTGGGCCATGCTGGGCACGTCGTCGCAGGCCCTCGGCCGCATCTTCTGGATCCACGCCACCGATATCCCCGGCCAGGACGCCCGCGAGCTCATGCTCCGCAAGGTCACCGCCATGAACCTCATCGTCGCCTACGCCCACTCCATCAAGCATGCCCTCCGCTTCGAGCCCTACTCTGGCTACGCCGACATGAGCCACCTCGTCAGCCACCTCAACCTCATCGCCGACGATGCCACCAAGGCCCATCCCGAAAAAGTCGCCCCGCCCGCCCGCAAGAACTTCTTCAAGGAGACGGGAGAGTACCTGGGCGTCACCTTTGCCACCAGCAACCCCCGCAAGGCCATCAAGAAGACGGACCTGCCCCTCGGCAACGTGCCCCTCGAGATCCTCAACTACATTGCCGTCACCGTCGATGAGATGGTCCGCAACGACCAGCTCGCCATCCCCATGCTGCAGACCCTCGCCTACAACAACCTCAGCTTCCTCAACGATGTCCTCACCGGCTGCCAGCGCGTCCTCAACACCCCCCTGCCGCTCGCCTACACCATCGCCATCACCCAGATCACCTGGGTCTACGTCATGCTTCTCCCCTTCCAGCTCATCCCCCTCCTCGACTGGATCGCCATCCCTGCCTCGGTCGTCGCCGCCTATATCATTCTCGGCCTCCTCCTCATTGGCGAGGAGATTGAGAATCCCTTTGGCCACGACGTCAACGATCTTCCTCTCGACAAGTACTGCGAGGAGATTGCCCAGGACATGGACACCATTGCCAGCCACGAGAAGCGCGACCCCCTCGCCTTCATGTCCCACGACAAGAACAAGCCTCTCTACCCCGCCAGCACCGCTTCGCTCAGCGTCTGGATGAACCGCGACGAGGAGAAGCTCCGCCAGGCCATCAAGGGCAAGCACGCCAAGGTCTTTGAGCTGCACAAGACCTCCATGGCTAAGAACGGCGAAGACATGGTGTAGCGGCCCAACCGTTTGGGTACATTTCTTTTTCTCTCCATCTGATTCTCTAAACCATGTTCTTTTTTACCATATTCCATCATTATTCGGTTCGGCTTCTATTTCTTCTTCGCTCATTTTTGGTCTTTGTTCTTTCTGGAGTTCAAGTGGAATTACATACATATACATCACAATACAATGCGCACAAAGTGTGTCCGGCGCCTAAAATTTCGGGGAAATCAAATATATAACAAGAAACTTTTCTTCTATCAACATTGAACTCATGTGTCCCTTTTTTCTTTTTAAAAAAAACCAATCAAACAAAAAAGATGTACTGTCATTATCATCAGGAAGCCTCGGGATAACCTAGATCCCTGAGGGAAAATGCTGCTTAAGTTGCTTCACGCCCATTCTGAGTCGGGCGATGCGGCTTCTTGCCTTCAGGCAGGTACTTGACACACACAAAGTATGCCAGGCTAAGAGGAATAAGGGTAAGCCACTCAAGGTGACCACAGAAGACTTGGTTCTTGACACCGACGGCAAAGACGGCAGAAGCGATACCGGGGACGACGGAGCGGACACCGCTTGACACAGTCAGGGCAATGGCATTCAACGTGCCGAGGACATGGTGATCGGGTGCGACGTCATTGAGGGCGAGCTGAGCGCCAGTGAAGCACATTGCGACACCGGGACCAATGACGTTTGTGATGCCGCCTAGGATCCAGAAGAGGACCATGGCGGTCTCGCTACCGTTGCGGAGCAAGGTACTCAGAACGATAAAGGAGGCAAAGAAGAAGGGGTAGCCTATGGCGCAGGCGCGCATGATGCCCTTTGTACCGATGCGGTGCTGGAGGAAGGGGAAGACGAGGATGAGCCAGATGGCCTGGGAAGCGCCCTGGATAGCCATGACGACGGAGATGCTGGAGGGTCCGAAGCCGAGGCCACCGAGTGCGACGGGGGTGTAGAGGGCGACAGGGATGACGGCCGTGTACGAGAAGGCGAGGACCATGGCATGGTTGTAGACCCAGAGGACGATGGCGACGCCGGGGGACTTGACGATCTCCCAGACGGAGAGGTTGGACTTGTCCTTCTTGTGTGACTTCTTGGCAGCCTTCCTGTCGTCGTCGAGCGTCTCCTCGAGGAACAGGGCGCTGGTGACGAAGGCGGTGGAGGCGAGGGCAGCGACGGCGAAACCCGACAGAGCGTAGGGGTACTTCTGGAAGAAGTGGCTCTCGCCAAACAGGCCGGGGTACTGTCTCACCGGGTCGGCCAGGGCACCGCCGATCAGTGGCCCGACAAAGATGCCAATGTTGGACCCGAAGGCGAACCAGCTAAAGGCCTGAGCCTGGGTCTGCGGCGTGCTAATCTCGCTGAGCATGGTGCGGATGATGAGCCCGGACCCGGAGAAGATACCCGCCAGGCACCGGAAGGCAATCATCTGCCACGGGGAGGTGGACATGCCGAAAAGCAGCGGGCTGACGATGAGTCCGACGAAGCTGTACAGAAGAACGGGCTTGCGGCCGATGCGGTCCGAGAGGCGTCCCCACCCCACCAGCACGAGCATCTGGGATATGGAGAAGAGAGACTCGATCAGGCCGCTGTAGAAGCCCACGTCGGTGTCGGGAACGTCGCCCACCCGGTGGACCATCTCGGCTATGTAGGGGAAGATGGAGAAGAAGGCAACTGGGTCCATCATCCTGGCATAGCAGAGGAGGAAGATTTGGAGTTTGGGCAAGGGTCTGTTGTCTAGGGACTCATCGTCGTCGTCGTCATCTTCTTTGGCCTCGTCATCGTCTCGGTTGCTGCTGGCTGAACTGTCTGGTGCTGATGTGATGACGGGGGATTCGGCTCCATTCTTGGAGACGACATCGACTGAGTTGCCACTTAGGAGAGGGGTTTGTTCTGTTGAGTTGTTGTTTCCGGCATCAGGCCGGTTTGATATCGAAGACATGGTTGTGTGTGTTTGTTTGTGTCTTCTTCTTCTTCCCTTGAAAGGATCAGGAGTGGGAGGGGAGGATGAGAGGAGGGGGATAGGGAGTACGAGTTATATAAGAGAGAAGAGAGAGAGAGAGAGAAATCACTTTGGTATAAAAGAACAAAGGGATAGCCATTGACAGGAAAAAAAAAAGAGGAGTGTGTGGACGACGCCGGCTCACATTACATGATGCATGTACGCATGCGCCACCCCTTTCTTAAAACTACAATGTAGTACTCTCGAACCAACAACATACGACGTGCATGAATACTTTCTTCCATTCCTTTTCGGTTTTTTGACAGGACGGTACAGATAACCAGGGACCCATTACATGTCATTGGTAGTGGGACCCCATTGTCGATTCCTGTTGGTTTGTGAGTGTGTGTGCCGCGATATCTCAGACCTTTCTTTTCCTGTCTCTTTTGTTTCCCTTTCACAGGACGGACCCGGTTGAACCGGTAATTCAAATTCTGATTTGGTGTATGAATCCTGTACTATATGAGTAATCTACGTAATCTTTGCCAGGGGGGGAGGGTGGAGGGGGGTCATGTGTATGATGTGTCCCGATGAGCAGACGGGAGAAGATGTACGATCCAAGACAGGTAGAGAGATCCATCCGTCCCGCCAAGGGTAATCGTATCTGTAACATGATACAGGTCAGTTCTATGACCAATGCGAGTAGGAGAAGAAGCCCAGTGGAAAGAGAGAGAGAGAGAGAGAGAGTGGATAGCACGCCATATCGTTCTACGTGGAACGGAGGATGATTTCCAAAGTAGTAAGTCTACTCCGCCTCGAGTCCCCCCTCCCTCCCTCGTTTGTCGAGTAGTATTTTGTGGTATACGAATAAAGTGGGCAATTTACGCGCGCGGGGAAGAGAGAGAGAGAAACGTCTTTTTGTCTTTCTTTATTAATACAATCAAGTACACGAATACTAATACTTGAGCCTAGACCTAGTAATAACTAGTGATTAGCTCACGGACGGGCCGAGCATGATGGGTAGATCCCGGGCGGGGTTTATCGGAGCCTCGGAGGGGTCTTTGTTGACGAATTGTGGCTTGTACTAGCATCTTTGAGAAGCATGATTACGGCTATTTCAACGCTAAAAATGGGATCACAGGTTGACAGTTGTTCAATATTCAAGAAGCGGGGGAAGATCAAGGATTAGTTTCAATGTACTCGTAGAGTACTCCATAGAGAAGAGAAGAGGAGAGCGGAGCGGACGGTAAGACCCGTTTGGGATCCAGTTGTCAGAGTACAGTGTACTCTGACGAAGTACTAGTACTCTTAACCGGGGACTCCGTACGAGTTGGTACTAAGCTGATTCATTCTTGTACGAGAGTACGAGAGTGAACAAGCAAGAATAGGAAGCTACGGGTATAGAAGGGACATGGATTCAAGAAAGGGATTCGCGTGGGATTTACGAAATAAAGAATGGAGGAAGAACATGGATTATTCCATGCTGGTGCAACGTGGTAGGGTACGTATTTCGTTAGACTAGTACTCCGTAGTAGCCTGTTCGAGTAGTAGGAGGAGGGAATAAAATACATGTATTACGACTGTCATGGACAGGCATGTAGGGATTATCGAAACAAAAGATGGGGCCGTGGTTGCAACGTTGACGGGGTTTGACACGGGTTGGCTGTCAAAAAGAGGAGAAAGAAGAAGGTCAAGGACACGGTCAAGAGCAAGGTCAAGGTCAAGGAGAGACCTCACCTAGACGAGTGCGAGTACTCCGTGCAGGTTAGAAAGAAGAAGAACAAGAAGAAGATTAAAACCTGTATTGGGCATCAACCAACACCTTCCCAACCCGGGGAACAGGGATAGAGGGGGCCGTGATGTCTCCAAGACGAACGACAGCGGGTTGAAGACTGCAGACTGCAGACTGCAGACACATGGAGACATGCAGACGTGCATATGAGCTGGAAAGAGAGGGAGGGAGCGGGAGCGGGATACCACATGTCATTGAGTTTTTGTTTAGTTGCGGACTACGGAGCACGTTTCTTGCCACTCTTCTCGATTATTACACCCTTTTCGATTATATACGAGCATCTTGCATGAGTACATCTTTTTTTCAACGTAGTAGGATTGAGTACGACGTATTTGTTTTTCTTTGGTTTCGAGAATGGATCGTGACGGGTTCATGACTCAATAGTTCATTATTAGTTTCTGGGTAATTCTGGGTAATGGTACTAGGATTATACTGTAACATGTGAATACATATGAGTGGGTTTATATACCTACATGTATACTACATATCTCCGTAGTACTCCGTACTCTGTATATGGATTCATTGTTTTCTCTCGCCTGCCGGGAGACAACAGAACTACATGTACATTAGCATGAGCATTAGCTGAAAAAACCATTCGCATTAGCATCAATGACTAGCACAGTTTTATTCTATACGGAGTACGCATCACGCAGTAACGCTATGGAAAAGTTGGATCTTCTGTCGCTCTCTCTCCCTCGGTGAACCTATCGCGACCACATGCTGTTGCATATTACCCACTTTATACCCAATCGCCACCACCGGTGTGCTTCTGCGCTGGACAGGTCACAATATGAGAAGAGAGAGGACCCCCGCTTTGTGTTGGGAAAAAAAAACATAGAATTGACCATGCATGCGGATACTGCCGCTTCTTCAAGGTGGAGGAGAAGATGTCTGCAGCCTACAGTATGTATGCGCCGGGTAGGTCTGAGGTCATGCTCTTTTTTGGCCCTTGATTGACCAGTCGCTGTGTCCGACATCATGATGAGGGAATTACTGACGTCCATTGCTTTCCGGGTCCGTGGTACGCTGCGTCGTGCTCTGCCTGCGTTTGCATTACGTCGTCAACTACGGAGTATACGGAGTTTGCATTATACAAATAATGTGCTTACCTGACTCGTACGTGCATTCGTAGTCGACGGCAGCTGAGCTGACATAATGAGGCGCAGTTGCTTCTCTTTCTTTTCTCCTTCTTTTTCTTCTTCTTACGTGTATGTCGTTTCTTTAATGTGTTGGTGGCTTGCTAACACTGCATGAATATGAGCTAGATTATGCAGCTACGACGTCAAATGAGAGGACAGAGAGACACCGGCGCAAAGCAGGTACAACGTCAGAAGCTTGATGATGGTGTGAAGGGATCAGATGGAAAGATCTGGATGTTGACAATGACTGCGCTGAAGTGAACTGGTTTTAAAGAGGAAGACAGATACAAACAGACCTCATCATTTCGTCATTATTAAGAAATGACTACCTGCTTTGGATGCAAGTACAAGACATTAACAAGGTAGTGTACATGTAGTGACAGTGCATGCAATGTATAATTATAGACCCCTCGCATTCCCGAGCGGCATGTGGATAGAACTATTAAGAAAAATAACCACGATAAGGGTAGGGACAAAGTACTTATATAGGAACTCCGTATAGTATAGAAAATAGGGTGGCTATGCTCCACTAGATATACCTATACCCCCCTTAGGTTATAGAGATTTCCCTTTATATAGATATAACCTAGAACCTATATATATATATACGAATATACCTTAATACTACTAATAATGCTCCTCTAACTCTTAATAGTTATAAGCCTAGCGCCTTATAACGTTTAATAAGAAACGAAGCTATCGATACTATTCTCTACTCTCTTAGTAAGCTCGTTATTACTTTCTATATACTACTTAAGGGAGAGTTATAGCGTACCGGATAAAGTACCTATTACGCGATTTTATAACTATTACGAAAAATATAAAAATCCCTTACGACGTAACCGATAGCGTTAACTATCCGAAAGCGATCTAAGAAGTTATTTAAACGATCGCTAGTATATCTTAGGTACCTAGTAGTAATTTAATAATAATACGACTACGACCTACGTAAATACTATAACCGATACCGACGTTACTAGCCTCGGGGCTATACTTAAGGTTAGATCCGACTAGATTAGATAGTTCTCTTAGATTAAGAGGAAAGCCGAATTCC
>FYEV01001758.1:0-37108 GCA_900188565.1 Geosmithia flava
AGCGCCTCTACTAGGATAGATTACGGATAACCCCTAACCTAATAGCATACTAGTAGAAGGTAACGAGGAGGAATAGCTAGTTAAACGCATTATTAACGATAAGAAGGTAAAGCGAGGTCGCCGGGAAGTTACGATATACGAAGTAAAATAGACCGGGTATTACGATACTACTTAAGAGCCTACCGATAACGTAGTAAGAATAGAGGCCTTAATTAAGTACCGTTAATACCGCTACGATACTACCGCGAGGACGACCCTCGAAGGGGGGTAATATTACGGTTCTACCGATAGTAGTTACGTAGCTATACTACGAGGTTAGTAAAGTCTCCGCGTAGCCGCTACGACTCTATAGTAACCTACTTTATATATAGCTAGGAGGCTCTACTTTACTTCCTTTTTCCTTCCCTTTTCCTCCTTTCTTCTCTATCGAATAATAGACTCTATTAAGGCCACTAATAACGTTCAGTAAGGTCAGCCCTTCACAAAATCCCTCTTACTCGCTTTCCTAACGTTTTTCCTATAGGATCTTATATTAAATACTCCTATCTACCTAGTTTAGTATATTAATAGCTACCTTAAGGCTTTATATCTAGAAGACTCTTAAGGATATAGCTTCGTCTTAAAGCTTAGGGTCGTAGATTCTATAGATAATCTTCTTAATATACTATCTAAGGATAGTCTCCTCTAGCTAGGAGAGGGCGATCCTAGGAGGCTAGGGCCTATCCTTACCTCTATCCCTCTAGAGAGCGTCCTATATCTAATAGTAATAGTAGCTTAAGGGCTCCTTAAGGCCTTACTCTATCTATTCCTAGGACTATATAGTTAGGGTAGGGTTTTCCTAGTAAGGAAACCTACCTAATAGAGTATTTAATAATTCCTTAGAGTCTTCTACGGAGACTTCTCCCTAGCGAGCTCGGATAATAATCTACCTAAGCTCTTAGGTAGTATTAATAAAGGTAGCTACCTTACCCTTATAGTTTTTATTAATTATACGAACGAGGTCCTAAGGATCTACTATTCTATCTCCTAAGGCCTTAGCTATTTAGGTTATATACTCTAGCTATCTCTCGATAGGCTCCGATCTATCGTAATATAGAATACCTATTAACGCCTTTATATAAGAGGACCTATAGGCTCTTTAAGGAGAAGGTATATTAAGCTCTCCTATAAGGTATTCTATAAATAGAAGGTTAATTCTTAAAGGGTTTAGTATAAGCTAAGGTAGTAATTCTTTAGAACGTTATAAGTTTAAGATTTTCTAATCCTTAAGCCTAACTTCTTTATTAGAGATAATAGAGGAATTAGTTAAAGGAGATTCTAGGTTTATAGGGTAGGGGGGGTTATATATATATATTTATTATCTTATTTATTAAGGTTAGTAATTAGTCGTCTAGAGGACGCGGGCTTCTAATAATTAGAATATTAGAAGAGACCTTACTACTATCGCTAGAATAGCTAAATAAAGGATTACGAGAAAAGAGAACTAGTAGTTAAAAGAACTTAGCTTTAACTAATAATAAGACTTATAGCGATAATAAAAAGGAAAAGAAAAGAAACTCCCTATTTCCCTAGCTCCTAGCCTTTTTCTCCCTCCTTAAGGTTTCTCCTTCCTAACCTATATGCCTTCCTCCTCTAGCGGGTGACGTACCTTCCCTATCATCGCGGGATTACGTAACCCCCTATCACCTATCCTTCCTCCCAAGGTCATAGGACCACGCAGACTCTCCTAGATTTCTAGACAATACAACATTAAACAAGTCATTCTCCCCTTTCAACTAGTCATTGTAGGGCGCGTGGCGTATTCGGCGTAAACCTTGCATCTTGCATTTCCACGGTGCAACATTGATATTATATATAAAGGGATAGTGTATACAAGAACTGAGGAATCAGTTACCGCTGCTACTACCATCATCGCCATCATCTGCAAAAACGACAAAATGGTCATGGATACGGGTAAACAGGAACTCCCCTCTTCGACTCGGGGCGACGATGGACCCAAGGAGCTGGGCCATGCTACGAGGTCTGCCTTTTCCTTTGAGTCTGGATGGAGGAATCTCAACCATGGTATGTTCCTTCTTGTTCCCCTCGCAGTGTCTCTACCATTACTGTGTTAGCTAACATGTCTTGACCTGACCTCGCAGGCTCCTATGGAACAATCCCTCACGTCATCCGTGCAAGAAGACATCAATACATTGACCAATACGAGGCGAAACCAGACTACTTCATCAAGGTACGCCTGGCGCAGCTCCTAGACGAATCTCGCGAAGCGGTAGCCAAGCTCGTCAACGCCCCCGTGCCGGAGATCGTCTTCGTCGGCAACGCGACCGAAGGAGTCAACACCGTTCTGCGCAACCTTGTATGGAACCCCGACGGGAAGGACACCATCATCCACTTCAGCACCGTGTACGACGCCTGTGCGCGCGCAGAGGACTTTGTGTCTGACTATTTCGGCAACGTGGACGTGCGCGAGATCCAGCTCGACTACCCGCTCGAAGACGATGAGATCATCGCCCTGTTCCGGAAGGAGGTGCGCAAGATCCAGGACGAGGGCAAGAGGGCGCGTGTGGCGCTGTTCGACGTCGTCTCGTCCAATCCTGGTCTCCTGTTCCCCTGGGTGCAGATGGTGGAGACGTGTCGCGAGCTGGGTGTGCTCTCGCTCGTCGACGGCGCCCAGGGTGTAGGCATGGTACCTCTTGATCTGTCGGCCGTAAAGCCGGACTTCTTCGTGTCAAACTGCCACAAGTGGCTGCATGTGCCGCGTGGATGCGCACTCTTCTACGTCCCCGAGCGTAACCAGCATCTTCTGCCTAGCACGCTTGCCACTGCCCGCGGGTACGCGCCCAAGAAGGATAATGGCGGTGGACGCACGCAGCCCCTTCCACGTGATGGGAAGAGTCACTTCGTGCGCAACTTTGAATGGGTGGGCACCCGCGATGATTCGCCGTATCTGTGTGTCAAGGACGCTATTGCCTGGCGTAGGGATGTTCTCGGTGGTGAGGACAGGATCACGACGTACACGACTGATCTGAACAAGAAGGGGATCAAACTTGTTGCTGAGGCCCTGGAGACGGAGTACCTTGATAACAAGAGCGGTACGCTGACCAACTGTGCCATGGCTAATGTGGCTCTGCCTATATGGGTTGGTGACAAGGGCAAGGCCAAGGCAGGCAAGGGTGATACTGTCGTGTCGGCGGAGGATGCGCCCGTGGCGTTTCACTGGATTCAGGATACCATGTTTGATGAGTACAACACTTTCATGGCCGTCTTTGTCAGGTGGGATCGTTTCTGGATCAGGTTGAGTGCTCAGGTGTATCTTGAGTTGGAGGACTACGAGTGGGCTGCTGGCGTGTTGAAGGAGCTGTCTAAGCGTGTTGCCGAGGGGGAGTTTAAGAAGAGTACATAGTGTGTCTGCTTACAATGACTCTTGTTTACCTCATTGTCATACTTGCCTTGTACCGTGCGGTATCACATCCGAGGGAGAGTTCGGAGAACGTCCGACAAATCGTAGCATTCGTACAACAGGTTCCGGCTCACAGAGCTCCGGGCCACAGAGTTCCGTTGTCCTACGTGAGGATGCGGGGTTCCGTGTGATTGCGCCCGTACTCGTACCTATGACGGTGTAAGTCAGATCAAGTTGGGCTCGTTCTCTCGTGCAGCTTATAAGATGAGATTGAGCCCCGATTCTGCCCAAACATAGCTCTCTTCACAATCAGCATAACAAACACTCTTCGATAATCAAGTCCCCTTACCACCAACACCATGACGTCCCGTGAAGCCCTCCGTGAAAGATCGATACCCTACATGACCCTATCCCCACCAACATCAACCCCCACCTCTGCCCCCCAACAACCGGAGTCATCCTACCCCGCGTCCCGCGACACCCCAGCAGGCCGCTTCGCCGTATCAGGCGTAGCCGTTGTGACGGGTGGAACTGGAAACATAGCGAGTATATGCTCTCGCGCACTTGTGCAGCACGGCATCTCCGCCCTGATGCTCCTGGACATTGGCGTATCGAGCGAATCCTCCCGATCCACACTGTTGTCCCTGCAGGTGGAATTCCCAGATGTGCGTATCGAGGCACGGGAATGCAACGTCACGTCAGAGGAGGATGTCGAGGCCGCGGTGGCGCACACAGTCAAGCTACTAGGCTCTGTTGATGCCCTGATTTGCTTCGCCGGTGTAGTCCAGGTTGGACATGCCCTGGAAATGTCAGCCGCAGAGTTCAGACGTGTAACAGAGGTCAATACCACGGGGTCGTTTCTCATCTCGCGCGCTTGTGCGAACCAGATGGTCCGTCAGGGAAGAGGAGGCAGGATTGTCCTCACGTCCAGCATCTCTGCTCACAGAGTCAACTTCCCTCAGCCTCAGGTGGCGTACAATTCTAGCAAAGCTGCCCTTGCTGGTGTGAGGATGAGTCTGGCTGCTGAGTGGGCTAGATACGGCATCACCGTCAACTCCATCAGCCCCGGGTATATGGATACTGTGCTGAACGAGGGGGATGGTCTGGCTGATGCGAGACATTCCTGGTGTAGCAGGAATCCCATGGGGAGGATTGGTCAGCCTGAGGAGTTGGCTGGTGTCGTGGTTATGCTTGTTAGCCGGGCAGGATCGTATATCAACGGGGCTGATATTGTCGTTGATGGAGGCGGGATTGTGTTCTAATGTTAGTGGCAGGCAGTATAAGTATCACCAAATGAGAGTATCGTGTTAGATCAGTCAAATAAACATTGCTGTATAAGAAAGAAATGTCTTGTAACAGTATATCGCTATATCCTCATCCCATCGTATAAGAACAAAAAAATGTAGATGATCCAAGAACCAAGAGACCCAAACTATGAAATCCAAAAAGACGCGTATATATACATCCGTGTATGAGGGGGGTATATCAATGAACAAAAAGAAGAAGAAGAAAAAAATCCGGTGTAGGCGTGTTGTATCAGAAACGTGCTGTATGATGTTGCAGAATAATAAAAGAAAAGAACAAGTAAAGAAACTTTATAAGAGAGTGAGAAATGAGACATAGTGATAGTATCTATGCCTTTACAGCTGGCACAGTGGAAGCTGTGCGCTTCTTGAATTGGAATCTTGTGCTCGAGCTGGGAAAGATGAATTCGAGAATCCAGCGATTCGCAGCTGGCCTCGGCCCCTTCGAGTCGTGATCGGCAAGTCTGATGTCGTAGTTCCGGACGAGGTTGGAGATGAGCATCTTAAGTTGAATCTCCATAAGAAGGCGTCCGGGACATGAGTTTTTGCCCCGACCAAAGACGAGAAGACCAGATGTGGACAGGAAGCTGTGGGGGTTGAAGTTGTCGCTAACATCATCGGACACGGCGTCGCGGATGTGGTTCTCGTCGCCAAACAGACCCTTGTCAGCCATCTGACGGAGGTGAACAAAGCGGAATGGGTCGTAGCGCATTGGGTCGTCCCAACGGTCCGGGTCGGTGTGCATGGGCTGGGAAACGAAGGAGATGAGAGCGCCCTTGGGCAGCGGGAGCCCTGTGTCGCTGACGAGGCCATCGACCATGACTTTGCGGACGACGGCACGGGTGGGAACCGTGTACAGACGGAGAGACTCGCGCATGACGCTGTCGGCGTAAACCATCTCCTTCGTCTTGGAACGGGTCCACAGCTCGCGGGGGTTGGGGGTCTCGGAAAGGAAGCGCTCGGCCTCGTCGCGCAGGATGGATAGGGTGTCATGCTCGGCGTCGGAGGTCATCATCTTGTTGACAAGGTTCGTCGTGGTGAAGCTAGCTAGGTAGACGAAAGCAAGACTGGACATGCAGATACGACGTGTCATCTGACTCGTGGCAAGCTCTTCCTTGCGGTGCTTGCTGGCGAAGCGTAGCATCTTCTGCAAAAGGTCGACGGGCTGGTCCGGGTCGCCGGCGGCCAGGGCTGCAAGACGTGTCTTGAACTCGGCCTTGTAGTAGCGGTTCTCTAGCGTGCGAAGCTTGATGTAGGTGGGCAGACATATGATCTTGGCGAAAAGAGGCCGAATAGACTCAGGAATGAAACCCAGAGCACCGGCAGTTGAGACGACATTGTCGACGGTGCTCATGATGAGGCGTAGATATTCATCATTGCGGCCTGCGAGGGTGGAAGGTTAGTAAAGGAATTGATCCTGAGTGACACGCCGTGACATTGTCTGAGACATGGTGCGTGTTGCCAAGAGCAATTGCATGCTGATAGACAACATGCCCAATGCTACCGGGAACAACTGGGTTCTGAGCGATGCTAGGATGCTAGGGTGTTAGGGTGCTAGGCAAAAGTTTAACTTACACAACGGCTTGCCCACAGTAAAGCGGCTGCCAACCTGGGTAATGATGAGGCGGATAGTATCAAGGAGCTCACGCTCTGACCAGTTCTCAGTGTCACCACCAAGACGAGTCTCCATGGCGTAGTGCAGCTCATCGTAAACGTCCATGAGGTGATCATCAAGCTCCCTGGTCAGGACCTGCCTGGACAGCATATGGGGCCAGATGTCGAGCATGTACTTTTCATCACCTAGACTGTGGCCGAGCTGGAACATGTCACTGAAAGCATCCCACATGCCGAGAACACGGGCAGGCTGGGAGATGGCCCATCTAAGGGAAGAGTGAGGTAGGAAGATCTCCTTGCGGGCTCCCAGAGTGGGGACCAGGACAGGGAGGCCATGTTTGTTAAACTAGAGGTAGTGCACCGGTGATGTGAGCATGCTGTGGCTAAGATGAACAATATAAAGAGAAAACTAACCCTGTGCCAGACATCGGCGTACAGATCAGAGCAGTTGAAGTAAAAGGAGATGCGTGAGATGAAGCCAAAGGTCCGAGCCCCCTGCTTCTCGAAAGCGAGGGGCAAGCTGCGTGGGTCCGAAGTTGACGAGGCAGCAAAGATACGAAAGACAATGGCAACGATGGCGAGTCCCACGGAGCTGAGGACGATGACACCAGATGAATGCCAGATAGCAGCAATGTCGAAGTGAGAAAGATGGTTAGAGTACCGTTCCCATACGGCTTTGAGGGCGTCGGTCAACATGGTTTTGGCTAGACTGTTGAAGATGATGTTGTGCGGTGTGTTGCTGTTGTTGCTGGTATATCTCAGATGAGAGCTCAGGTGAGAGAAGTGAGATGGGTAAGAAGGAGCGAGAACCCAGGAGGAGGAAGGCGAGACGACGTATTATTAAAACATTGGGGGCCGTTTTGTACCGTATGCGAGTGAGACGAAAAGAAGAGAGAGTGAAAGCACAGCCAAGGTGGATAATGGATAATAACAGGGGACTAATAAGAAAGAGGGACAGACGAAAAGACGACAATGAAAGTTTAGCCAAGGCAAAAAGGATGCTAGTCTTGAAAAGAGACAGAAAAGGAATGTGGTGGGATGATGATGATGCTGATGATGGAAATGTCAATGGTTGGTTGACATGTAATGCAGCATGGCCTGGAAGGATGAGGCAGGCTGAGATGCAGGATGTACAATATAAGAACCAACAAACAATGCTTGGCTATAGTGACATGTGAAAGAGAGAGGAGAGGGAATAGGAGGGAATGAGGAAGAGGGAGAGAGAGAGAGAGAGAGAGAAGGAGGAATGACGACAGTCTGGTGATGATATTGGAGAGGAAAAAGTGTGTGCGTCGGTCCGTAGCTGCCGCAAGGGGAGAGAGATGGAAGGAGCGTTGGAAGGAAAGATGGGTGTGTGTGTGGGCACTTGGCAGTCGCTCTTGCCGTCAACTGGGTCAAGTACTGAGTACTTGTATATGCACGTGAGATGGGGTACTTTATTGGCACAATTGATATGTAATAGGTACTTGTGGGTCGGACATTTTCCAGGTCCTCGATACCATAACTGCCAGTACCTGCCAGTACCCAGAGAAGATGACCCATTGTGGTGGCTACGACTGCATTAACACTACAGCAGTAAGGCTCATCATCCATTGCCATTGATCAATGACATTACAGGTATCTGTATTTGTACGACTACACACACTTTTCTCGTACACACACGCACAGTCACACGCACACACATTGTTCATTGAGAAAGCCTCGATTCTTCCATCTGTCTCTCTCCCTCCCTCTATGTCTCTTGGGGGTGCAGCATGTCTGACACGGAAACGCAGGTGGAGTTTGCGAGCTGCCGACCAAGGTAGATACTAGTAAGTATCAGGCGGTCGCTTCTAGGCTCTAGACTTTTGAGGGGAGAGGGTCTGTGAGATGGTGTGCATCGGGGTCTCGGGTCGACCACGAGTGCGTGTTGAGCACTGTTCATCATCAGACTTTTCTTTCTGCGTCTCTATATGGCTACAACTACGGAGTACTCGTACTATTCGTCTATTGCTCGTATGGGGTATTATATCCCGTATTAACTGGAGCACAGAATTGTCCTGAGTCCTGACCGAGTACAACACGTGTTGGTGAGATTTTCCATTGAAATGGGCAGTTCAGGCACCCGTCAGTGTCATCCTCAGCCCCTGAAGCTACTGGAGGCTTGTCAGGTACCTGGGACAACCCCCCCTGGAACAGACCCTGGACCCCTGTAAGTGTTTTTCCAAAAAGCCCTATATCCAGGCCTCTTTGCATGCCTCTAGCGTACTTGGTACAGGTCAACCATTCGGTCAACTGAAGTCTGTAGAGCTCGTGCTCAGATTTCACCCAATAGAATCCCGATTCGGTAATATCCACTGCTCTTTAGGGAAACTCTTCCGTACACGGAAAACGCCGCGGCGAGTACCGTCAGCACCAATTTCTGACAAGCACAGAGACTGCTAATAATACTCGTACTGATAGTAATAATAATAATATACCGAGGAAGAAAGAGGAAAGGAAGGAAAAGAATCATTTGAGTGTCAAAATGTCAGACTATTACGTCGGCTTACGCATTGCATGCAATATTACTACAATCTACACCCCGTACGGAGAAGCCAGTGCTACGCTGCAATATCAACATTGAATACAATCATGTACAGTGGTCAGTCAATTGGGTCGAATATGGAAACTCTGCTTACGTATTGTTTGACGATTTGTACATATTATCGCCAACTCGTTTTTGGTGGCAGTCGCGCCAGTCAGTCGTTCCTTCCACGTTAAACGGGCCAACAGCCATACCGCGGTGGCGTTTGCCTTCGATTGAATTGAATTGTCTCCCATTCAATCTCAATGTCCCCCCCTTCCCCTCTTCTTCGACTACTGAGCATACGGAGTAACTCTCCCTCTCCCCCTTTCCCATATTATCCATCTTCGATAAGCGTGTATCGGTCCCGCTGTCACCTGTCACTGTCACAACCACTGGAATGCTGGAAATCGTGATACTACCATCAATTACTCGTACGCCGTGCTACTGTGGAACCAACAAACAACCAGTTTGCCAACAATATCAACGACAAACATACGAGAACACGGTCTGCGGAGAGATGCAAGACGATAGCCACAGTCCCTCCAAACTCCAGTATTATTATTGCCGTCTATTACAGATACGACTAATACGAGTACCGTACAGTACTGTACAGATAACCCAGGCCGCGGGGCAGATCCGGTGGCTTCTTCCGCTTTCTTTCAGCTGCAGCCCCATCAGCCGCTTAGGACAGCGCCGCCTCGCCACTAGTTGGCACAGACGATGGAGGACAAAGAAAACCTGCTCCAGAGTTTTTCTAGTTCATCTCAGTGCCAAGTTGACGGGAATTTGACCCTCGCAAAGGTTGCAGAAGGAAACATGGCCATCAGCATGGGAACCAACAAGTGATACAAGGATCATGTTTCGATAGTTGACAGTCGACGGTTTATCTCGACTGTTTGACAAGAGCAAAAACACATTGACCCACTTGGATCCTCTTCTCCCGTTTCAACACTGAAATCCTTCCCGCACTCGTACTCTCTCGCACTCGTTCGTACGCGTGTGCATCTGCTCAGTGGCCCCACGATACAGGTACACACACACACGCCAACAAATGTCTTGGTCCCCTCACAGTGTCTCACGAGTCACCGAGGCCCCCAGGCTCCATACATAGGCTAACACTAGTAGTAGTACTCCGTAGCTCAACGATGGTCCCCGAACCGAACGCTCCTTTGCTCCATATCCCGTGCTCATACTCCATAATGACCAACAAGGTAACGCGATAAATCCTTCCGCTTCCTCCTCACGATGCACGGCATACGGAGGAATAAGGCTGCCGCCGCGCCACACGGGCATGGCCCCAGCTCATGCGGTGCACAGACGGGAAATCTTTCTTTTCTTTTCTCTTCCTGGTCTCACTTATATGCATTCCTTTCTTATTCGATCTCCTAACCGCCGGCTGTTGGCCGTTGGTTATTAGCCGTTGGTCATACTCGCATCTAGCCTGGCCTGAACGGCTGACGAGATACACGACTGCAGTGATACTGACTGGCTTCAACTCGAGTCTCTGCCTTGCCTCGGATACCTGCCTTGGCTGAACTTGGTAATAGTAGCAGTAATGCGGGTTATCAAAGCCACAAAGTAATAGCCATACTATTATTATCCCGTGCACGTCTTGATTGTAGTCTAAAGTCTTACTTGTATGTCGCATGCCGTAGCAGATATGCAAGGTCACTGCATCATGCATGGCGCATCAGCACGGTACATCAGCATGGTACGTACATCAGCATGCATGGCACATGGCACATGGCACATATGGATGGACGGGGAAATTGGCCGGTGCGCCCGCATTCCTATAACTGTACAGATATCCCTGGACATCTACCTCCAGAGTCCAGAGTCTGGACGTCATATCCTTGATCCTTTACTGATATTACTACAGATACTGATACTCTCTACCTGTACTACCAAGACCCTAGGCTGAATCTCATCACTTCAAGTTGAGGCCTAGTCTGCCCTGCCTTGCCTAGAACAGCTGGAAGGATGATGACGGCCCGTTGTCGACTCTTTATTAGCTGTTGCAACCTGAGTACTCGTACAGATAGCTATCACAGCCTAAGTATTGCCGCCTTGGTCCAACTGCCGCCTTGCCAAGTTGATAAGTGCTTATTATGCTCGGTAATCAGACTTGACGTGTCATGAGTAGTGTGAGTATCCAGGATATTAGTCCACGTTGCAAGACTTGTCAGTCATATCTTGGTCATGTAGTCTCTCTCGTCCTCTCTCGAGACACATCCAAGGTCTACAGACATTTTACCTCGATACGGTGACACCGGCAGGGTTATCAGTTCTGATAAATGGATGAAACCACGGGCGCAGATACAGCCGCTCCGTATACTCCGGTCTATGTAGGCATGCACAACTCAAATATATTGGCAAATTGCATGTTAATAACTGGTAATCCTTCCTGTACTATTGGTATCGGAAATGTCCATAGCAATACGAACAGGTCGTACTCGTACGATGATACAAATACTCCTAGTCGAGTACGAGCAGATAGTAATACAGTCCCTTGAATAGATGTACATCTACGAGTACATCCCCTTTTCAATTCGTGCATTGACCATTGGCTCAAGTATCAGGCATCAGGAATCTCCATCGCCGCTCAGACCAGAAACAGAAACGACTATTTCAATTCGAACATGCTTGTACGAACATGGCTCACGACGAATATTTCTTCCGCATTGAACAGGTTCCCATTAATTAGTATTATGACGCACATGTATGTGTATATGCCGGGAATACTCTCCAGCGTTGAATCAGCCGTAACCATGCCAATACCTCGCTTACTCATATTTCAATGTTTGAACGACATCCGTGCTCGTGGTACTCGTAGTCGTACAGAGCGCTCCCAGATTCGTACAATGTGACCGTTGCATTTGTGGATCACCGTCCCTGGTCAAATAATGGAAGATTCCGTTCGCGTTGCTCGACGTCGTCACTTCTCCTGACGGCGAGAGCCGAAGAACAATCGAGAATTGGAAAAGTTCGTATCGTAGCAGTACGATGTAGTACAAGTACAATGGTTTGTGGCCTGTGGCTCGTGACTTGTAGGGAAGGTGGTCCTCTTTCTCTTTCCCTGGCAGTACGCCTGTTCAACTCGTATATTGTTTCAGAAGGAGTTGGGACGGTAGAAGGAAGGAGCGCAGGGAAGCACATGATGTGGAGAACAGCTTCTCCATCACAAACTGGACAGACAGTCACTCCAAGATGCATCTCTCGTCATTGCCACTGCCGCTCGCGCTGCCGCCTGCGCTGAGCCTCAAACAAACAAACAATTGCTTTATAATGGAAATGCCATAACTCGCATACTCCTGCGACGGCCCCCCACGTGGGTCATTTGAGAAAGTGAGGGGCCATCGGAATGTCGTTAAATTTAGGCATCGCAATGCAAATCTGTTGATGCCCAACGAGCAAGAGAGCTGATAAGAACCAGCAGATAAACGAAACACACAGAGCACACAGAAGACGGAGCATCGGAACCGTCCCGGGACCTCACGACTCGGACATCTCGGTAGATGGTCACACAGCGATCCCGGAGCCGGGATGGAGTGTGCGCGTGCTCTATATTTTTTGCAAGTTGGTGTGTACAAGCCAGAGCCAAACAGAGACACCTACAGGCCTGCCATGGCCTCCATCTGCGCTCTCATTTGTCTCTGACTCTCTGGGGGGTGGTGTGCCACAGCAGAACGAGTCAACAAACGAACGGCGACGGGCCACCACCAACAAGAGACGCTTTCGGGACCGCGCGCAGCCCCCACCGAACTATCGGTCCCGCACCGGACGAATCAAGTGCCCCACGTGCAGACATGGACGGACAATGGGAAAAGGCACTTTCACGAGTCGGACAGACTAGTTCAAGGCATGGGATTCTCTTCTTGCTTTGAACAAACGCGATTCTTTCCAAGCGTCTTTCCCTGGCGTCTGGATGGGAACCCCTCCCCCGCCTTGTGAGGCGACATCTGCTACGGTCGCGCATCGTGGTTGGCCTCTTGGATGCTCATCAGCGTTCACAGAGTTACGGCGGGGTGCGCTTCTCTTGTTGTCGCTCTTGGGCGGCAATGCCCTTTCGTTGGTTGATTGTGCATGTGGGCGAAAAGACGCATAGTGATTGATTGACCAACTAGACCAAGAGCAAACCGAGTTGTTTATACAACGGTAACCTTTTCCTGTATATAATAGAATACCACTTCCCCCCTCATATTTGACCAGCGTGGGGTGAGGGGGTGAATGCTGGGCGGGTCCCAAGCCAAAATTTCCTCCCTCTGTTCTCTCAATTTCTCGTTGCTTCTACTGGATAATAACCGATACATTGCAGAAGATCGATCGATTGCAGAACGGAATTTTCTAGGGTTTCTTTTTCTCCCTCTGACGGTTTCTTCTTCTCTTTTGAAACCATGGACAAAGGAACCATCTTGACCACGACCCAAGGTCGCCCGGCAGAACACCTGATCCCCGTGTCTTTGCCGTCCAAAAACGTCGCCAGCCAGCTCGGTCCGGCCTTCGCTAGCCTAGGGGACATACAGCGCGCCGTTCACGCGGCATCTGTCTTCCTAGGCATCAGGGCCTACTTCGCCACCACGCTGGCCCTTCAGGTCGGTCGCTTTGCCGGTTTCCACGCCCTCGTCGCCACGTACTGGGGCGCCATCATGTCGGGGAGGTTGGTACACGGGGCGTGGGAGTCGCCCCCGATCAAGAGGCTACGCAAACTGGTCTTTTATGAGTTCGCCGTCTTTGTTCTCGGCAGCGGGTACGCTGTCATCCTGGCTCTCTTCTGGCCAGGGTGGTGGGTTTTGGCTGGTACTGCTAGTACTATATGGTACTTTTGGACTTGAACTTCCACGGCAAGAGAAGCCATACAAACCACAAACCACAGACACACAACATTCGAACTACCTTCCGTCATGGCTGACAGTCAAGCCCACTTCTTTATTCCATGAGACAATCAACCTGAAAAGAAAAAGGTGTTGCCGCCCGTGTCGCGCCGTACCTCGGACGTATAGTCCTTTTCGGCTTCGAATTCCTGCCAGGTGCTGGCCGGGTAGATATGCTTGTTTCGCTGGTACCATCTTCGATCGACCACCTTTGTCAGGGTCGGGTCGTCGTCTGCGCCCTCGAGGGTAGTGACATCAGGGAGGTCGGTAGAGGTCGAGGCTCCTCCTAGAGGGATGGGCTTCTCGGGGGCTTGGTTGGAGTAGCCAAAGATTCGGGTTCCGTCCGGGGCGAGGGACTTGTTGACGATGAAGTAGTAAAAGTCGTAATGCTGGAGTTCTTGTCAGTCCTTTTCTTTCTTTTTCCTTTCCTTTCGACATAGCATAGCGTAGCATAGCCAAGATACCACCGGACATATTTCAGAATGCAAGAAACCAAGATTTCCAGACATCATGAATGACATAAACAGAGAATGATGAGGAAAACTTACATGAGGAATAATAATAGTGCCCCTGACGAGCATCAAGTCATCGACACCCACTCGAGCCCAATTCTTCCTAGCATTGGCAATCCTCTTCTCACCGACGCCCAGCTGCGCACCGACCTTCCTACTCTTGTCCAGGAACAGCCACGAGAAATCGCCCTTCTTCATACGCACTATGCCGCCGGGGATATTCGTCCCATCGTAAAAGACAAACGGGATAGCAATCTCAGTAGCCTTGACAGCTTCCTTAAGGGCGAGGAACTCCTTGCGCAGCGTCTCTCGTTCTGCCGCCTCCCTACGCAGGGCAGCCTTGGTCATAGATTTGGGAACCAGATCCACCGAGGCGTTTGGCTTGAATTTCTTGGCCGAGGCATCCTTCTTCTCGCTGTCGTCGTCTTTGGTAGTCGGTTCGGCGGAGGCGTCGTCTTCGTCTTCGTCGTCAAAGGATAGGAGCTTCTTCTTCTTAATGTTCTTCTTGGCTATCGTCTTGACCTTCTTTTTCGGCGGATTGGCAGACGAGGACTCTTTGGCGTCGGTGTCGCTCGTTGCTGTTGAGGATGCGGTGGTGGTGGCTGTCGTGCCTGTCGCGCTGGCTGCTTCGCGGGATTCGCGCTCTTGGTCCTCAATGACTTGGGCGCGTCGTTTGCGGAAGTCGGAAAAGGCTACCAGGCCAACTGTGTTTGTTGTCAGACGCTCGTGCGTCGACTGGTTCTGCGGGGTGAAGCGTTCTTCTGACATTGTGTACCCTGTGCCGGTGCGCTGTTGTTGGATGTGTTTGTGGTGAGTGATGTTGGATGTTGGTGGGAATCGTCAAGCTTGGGAGGATTATTTTTCTGGTTGTTAGGTGGTTCAATTGGCACTGTGATGTACTGTCCTTATATGGCGTTGGTGTGTGGTGTGGTACAGTGCGTATAGTATCATTGTCTCATTATGGCTTACAATCTGGAGATACAACTAATCGACCGTACAAACATAGACAAAAGAAATCAAGTTTCATGAGAATCATGGAAGCTTCTTGCCCTCCCTCGTGGCCTGTCCAACAAGACTGTTGGTTGTGTCCTCAGCATACCGCTTATACGAAATGAGGTACCGTTCATCAGCACTCCACGTATCCTTCACACTCGGTCTCTGCACAATAGCATCGTACCAGACCTTCCAACGAGCCCATTCCTTGCTGGCAGTGCCATCCGGGATGCCCGTACCCCCAGGCTTGTAGTGGTCAATCAGCCACAGACGCTTCGCCCACGGCGCGAGCGCAACATCGACAAGACTGAATCTGTCGCCCAGGAACCATGTTCCCTCATCCATCTGCCGCACAAACGCGAGGATGTGCTCGTGCAGAGTGGCCCGGGCCTCATCAAGCGTGTAGTCTTTGTCAGGCGTGTGCTGCAGAAGACGGTAAAAGGCAGGGTTGATTTTACTGCCAGCATGGTCTATCCACAGACGGGCACGGGCACGGGCATAAGCATCGTCCCTTGGAAGCAGAGACGGCCCGTACTTGGACTCATCAGAGTATTCCTCGTCTAGGTACTCAGACACAATAGTGCTTTCGTAGAGAGCACGCTGCGAGCCGTCAGGTGTAGAAACCCCGAGAGTAGGTACCAGACCCCGTGGGTTGAGGGCCAGGAACGACGCCTCCTTGAGATATGGGTTGATCTCAATGTACTGGTGCGGGATGTCCTTCTCAACCAGCGTGATCCATGCCCTCTGGACAAACGGGCAGAACCAGCCACCGTACAGCTTGAGGGGCTGTTCGGCTGAGTGCTTGGATGCAAGTTGGCTAGCTGCACCGCTTGGCTCAGGTGGGAGAGAAGTATCGACGTTGGCCATTTTGTTTTGTGTTTCCTTGTTTCACTGGCTTGAGACTTGCGGAAGGGTTTGACATTCAAGGTTGGTAAAGAGAGATAAGAAGAAGGGAAAGAAAAAAAAGTGTATAAACAAAGTGGAATAATTCACGGTTGGTTGGCAAGATGAGGAGAAGAGGAGAAGATGCAATGACGTGATGCCGTGCTGATATCACCGATTTCCACGTGCAGGGTAAACTCACGTCAATGTAGGGACTTGCTCTTTTGGAAGGAACCATTGACACTAGTAGTACTCCGTATAGCAGAGTACGGATTACTTGCCTTTACTATTAGAGTAGGACCTACATGAGGTAATCCTCCAATACTACCAACTTGAGGTATCTTTCTTGACCTCATTCTGTCTCTGTTTTCTCCACCAGCATCTGAATCATGCAGAAAATCAACCTCAAAATCAGCCTCTCAGGCCACGCACAAGGTCACCGAAAGAGGCCCCGGGTCTGTTGGCCCACACTGGCCTTTCCTTACACTGGCCTGCACTGCCTTTCTACACACTCGTCTGCTTCTACTGCACTGGGCTGCATTCAACCTCGTTTGGCATCTCACCTTGATTTCACTTCAAGTTCAGATACGCAAACAATACTCGGGCAAACTTGCAGTTATACTACAGTGACAGGGGCTCGACATCCCACCATGTCTTAGGACTCTCCATCCTTATTTAACCACGGTCCATAGTAATATACCACCGAAGACGAGCACTTGTTCAACTTCTTTCCATCCACCCTTCTTCAACTTTTTCATCCGACATGTCCTCCCTTCCGCCTACTCAGTGGACAGGGGATTCGGACTACACCCTCAACTCATCATCCGAAGCAACTGGCTGTTCTTCATCTTTGGGAGAAAACTCTAACCCTGGCACTGATATCATGGACCTGGAGGCTCACCTAGATCTCTTAGGCAGAGGCGATAGCCACGATGACACCACCTCTGCGGCCCTAAATGCCCCCATCTTCACCCAGCCGGCCTTTCACGCCGCATCCAAGCTCGCTCGCGCTGGAGATCACCCTATCGACGATCCATTCAGTCAGTATGGCCTTTTGGCTGGAGACATGGCTGCCTACCGTCGTGAAGAATGCGACCCTCGCATATTTTACAACATTGCTGTTCCTTCTAGCATCTTCATCTGCGGCAGCCAGGGATCCGGGAAAAGCCACTCCCTGAGCTGTATACTCGAGAACGCTCTCCTTCCGTCTGTCGCCAATGTCCTGCCTGACCCCCTCACAGGCATTGTCTTTCATTACGACACTTTCATTTCTGACACGGGCGGTTCCCCTTGCGAGGCGGCTTTCATCTCATCGTCTGAGAATGTGTCTGTCAGGGTTCTCTGCGCTCCCACAAACGTTGCGCAGATCAAGGTAAGTTGCCACTCTCTCCATGTCTTCGAGGGAAATAGAAAGAGACTGACGTATAGTAGCGGATTTATTCATCCCTTCCAAATGTGGAAGTCGAAGAACTCCGCATCAACGAATCTGATCTCAACACGCGGAGGATGCTCGACCTTATGGCCGTCAATCCCAACGGTGAGGGCCTTCCTCTATACCTGCACGTTATCATGCGCATTCTCCGGGATCTTCGTACCTACCAGCAGCGGACTGGTGCCACGTTCAACTACGGCGAGTTCAAGAGAATGATTGATGCAGAGACTCTCAAGGAGGGTCAACTCGCACCGCTTCAACAGCGGCTGGAGACGCTCGAGTCTTTCATGAACCAGAGACATGCCTCTTCGTACACGCTGTCTGATAGGAGCGTCAACAGAGCCATGCCAAAGAGGAAGTCTACGGCTGCTGGAAACATTTGGAAGCCCAAGGTAATTTCTGACCCTGAGACACAAGGAAAACGTGGAGTTCACTTTTCTTCTTCTTTCCGATCTTCACTGTCAAATATAATAGTAAAAGTATTTCTCATACTAATATTTACAGGCTGGCCAACTTACCATTGTTGACCTCTCTTGCCCGTGCGTTACGGCCGAAATGGCCTGTTCTCTCTTCGGAATCTGCCTGAGCCTGTTTCTCGAGCAAAAGTCCGACATTGGCCGCATCATCGCCCTAGACGAGGCTCACAAGTACATGACCGACAGTGCCGAGTGCAAATCGATGACTGAGTCTCTCCTCGCGACCATCCGTCTCCAGCGCCACTTGGGTGCCAGGGTCGTCATTTCCACGCAGGAGCCCACCATATCGCCGCGCCTGCTTGACCTGTGCTCCATTACGCTTGTCCACAGATTTACCTCGCCAGACTGGCTCGAGGCTTTGAAGAAGCATCTCGCTGGTGCGTCGTCGTGGTCTGGTCCGTTCGGGAAAAAGGGGGCGAGGAAGGACGACCTTCTCAGCGGTGATGCCTCGGATTCCGATGAGCAGGACACGTCTCGCAGCATGGGGGTTCAGCCCCTGAAGCTAGACGAGACGAGGATTGCCCAGGAGCTGTTCCACCAGATTGTTCATCTTCATCCTGGCGAGGCGCTTCTGTTCTCTCCCAGTGCAGTCATTGGCGCAAGGAAGAAGGCACATCCTGGTGGCGAGGAGACCTCTGGCAGCGATTCTGATTCCTCGTCCAATGCTAGCGAGTACGAAATGGTCCAGATGGGCCGGGGTGTGCTCAAGGTCCGCATCAGACAGCGTGTCACCAAGGACGGCGGGCGCAGCGTCATGGCGGGAGTGAAGAAACAGTAGATCTGCAAGGATCATCATCGCGGAGGATTAGAATTGAGGTGATTTTCAAGGATATGGCGTTGTGTCGGATTCTCTGTTAGCTTTGTTTTTGTTTTCTTGTTCAAACTGAACCATGTCAAAGATGATTCTGTTGGTGGTTTATTCAGGACGAAACAGTGGCTTTGCTTTGCACGGTTGGTAGAGGAGCAACACTCGTGTGAGTTTGTCCATGTTGATAATTTCCATAGGAATTACATATGAGCTTTCTCATTTCCATACGTTGTCATCAACTCCCAGGTTACCTTGACGTAGATGTGAGTAACAATACGTAGTCGTGATAGTGGTGGCAGTAACGTATCACAACCAGAAGCACAGGGTATATGTACTATACAATCATGTGCACTATTATGAAGCACTGGCTCTTTTCCGAGATGCTATCTCCATGACATTTGCAGTAATTTGCACGGATAGACAAGGGAACACATAATAGATGATTTGTAAGAGGAAGGAGCCACCCGCGAATCCCCTCTCAGCTCCTGCCGTATCAGTATCAAACATAGATTCCATAGTTGTGCCCCTGATATCATACTCGCCACGCATCTCTCCGAATCACTTACTCTTCCACTGCACACCAACACACATGAATCTCTGTACCGAGGTGTATACTCTGCTTCAGTGAATCAACTCCCTCAGATTCGAGATGTCAAGGGAGGGGAATCGAAATCTTGCCCGTCACATTATCAGCCGATGCCTTGGATACATGTACTCTGCATACAAACGACGACGACCTGGACCAAATTTCCCCTTTTTAAAACCCTTTGCAGATCCCGTTCTTTTCAAACGTTCCAGTTGAAAAGATTCATGAGCAGACAAACGAAGAAAAAAGTCCAAAAACCATGGATGCAAAAACACCCCCAAGAACAGCATCCTCGACAATGGACACTCCAAAAGAGGGCCTCACCCCTTTTGCCTCGTCATCCTACCCATCCTCCCACAACAAGGATGAGCTCCGCGAGGGCGCTATTTTAGCAACACATGACCAGCACTCGACGACGTTTGTCGAAGCCATACGACGCTACCCGAAAGCAGCAGCGTGGTCGGCCGTGGTGACCCTCTCCATCATCATGGACGGTTACGACACAGCCCTCATGGGCAACCTGTTTGGCTTCCCTGCCTTTCAGAAGGTATACGGAAGCGAAACCAAGACCACGGGATCCTACACGCTCAGCCCGCAGTGGCAGATGGTTCTGGGTATGGCGACGCCCATGGGAAACATGGTGGGGATATATCTTAACGCCCTCTTGGGAGAGCGTCTCGGCCACAAGCCTGTGTTCCTGGGAGCGCTAGGCGCCCTTACAGGGTTGATTTTCATCTTGTTCTTTGCCAACTCCCTACCCGTTCTGTTTGCAGGCCAGATTCTATGCGGTGTGCCCTGGGGCGTCTTCACCACCCTAGCACCTGGGTACGCCTCTGAGGTAGTGCCCCTCGCCCTGCGCAGCTACTTGGAGACGTGGGTCGTGTGCTGCTGGGGCATCGGAAACCTTATGTCCTACGCCGTTCTTCTCGTTCTCAACAAATGGGACAGCCCGTGGGCGTACCGTGTCCCGTTTGCCATACAGTGGGTGTGGCCCGTCATCATCATCCCGCTGGCCGTCTTCTGCCCAGAGTCACCGTGGTGGTATGTCCGCAAGGGCATGTACGAAGAAGCAGAGCAGTCTGTCCGACGACTCACCTCTGCCCCTACCCTTGAACAGGTAGCAGAGGAGGCCAAGAACACCGTGGCGCTGATGGTCGAGACAGATCGTCTAGAGCAGGAGATATCAAAGGACACATCGTACGCAGCCTGCTTCCGGGGGACGGACCTGCGCCGCACAGAAGTAGCCTGTATCTCATGGGGTGCGCAGGTTCTTAGCAGCTTCGTCATCCTCCGCTACTCGGGTTACTTCTTCCAGCTCGCGGGCCTCACGGCAGACGACTCTTTCAAGATCACCATCGGCATGGGCGGCATCCACCTCGTCTTCAATCTCCTGTCTGCCCCTCTGACGGGCAACTACGGTCGTCGTGCACTATTCCTATGGGGCTGCGTAGCACTCTTCGCATTAGCAATGACGATTGGTTTCCTCGCCCTCGCACCGCAAGGCACGAAATTCGGCTTCGCCACATCAGCAGTGTACCTCGTCTGGTTCTCAGTATGGTGTCTAACCCTCGGACCACTGCCGTACGTCATCAACGGCGAGGTATCATCCACGCGACTCCGTTCAAAGACTCTGGCTCTGGCGAGGGCAACAAATCTCATCATGCAGGTCATCAACAGCGTTATAACACCCTATATTCTCAACCCGCAATCCGGAGACTGGCGTGGCAAAGCGGGTTTTCTAACGGCTGGATTGACCGTCTTATCCTTTGTGTGGGGATACTTTCGTCTTCCAGAGACGGGGAGACGGACCTTTGAGGAGTTGGATATCTTGTTCTCTGAGAGGCATCTCCCCGCTAGTAAGTTTTCTAGAGCTGTCATTCACAGGGATGGGGAGAGGGTCAGTGTTATTGCACCTGGGTATTCAGGGTGATGGTCCATTAGTAGTCAAGGTTCAGTATGGAGATGAACAATAGGGGAGATGGTATTCAACAAGAGAACATCTTTTTTGTATCAAGACATGACATCTTTAGCATTAGTCACTAAACAGTACTTTCAAAAGGATATTCGAACAAAGGAGACACAAGTATAAAGAAGTAAAATGATTTAATGAATCTTGATTCGATGAGTAGAGTGGGAATGGCCCTTATTAATACAGGTTGCCCCCTTGTCTCTTCTAGACCCTCATTCTTCTACCTACTACTAGTATCTAGTAGAGTTCCTTGTTTCTGTTCCTCCTATTTTTTCATGCTTCTTTCCATGTTTTTGTATCTCGTGACAACCTGGAATATCTAACCACAACACCAAACGCCATGTTCAAAGGAAAAGAAAGAAAGACTATTAAGAAAAGGAAATGTAAAAAAAAAAGAACATATCAAAGAAAATTTTGAATAAGAGAAAACAAAAACAAAAGAGGTATAAGAATGGAAAGGAACATTTGATATATATGACAGAATGCGACATTAAACCTTGTCACCAGGTGCCTCCTCCTTCTTACGGCTGGCAGCCTTGTCCTGAGGAGTGGCGGGTACCCTCAGGTCAACCCAGCCCATGCCGAGGCAGGCAAACAAGGAAACGACACACATGGCCGTGAGAAGGTAAAAGATGTTGGCGACAGCTATGGCGTAGGCGTTGAGAAGGGCACGCCTAACGACAGGGTCCGAGGTCAGGGCGCGGACGTTGTCGGCGCTACCACCAGCGGCAACGGCGGCAGCAGGGTTGACGCTCGGGGCGTTATCGCTAATCTCGGACTTGAGGGATTCTTGGAAGATGACGTTTGCGACGGTGACGAGGATGGCGCCAAAGAAGTTTTGAGCCAGGACGATGATGCTGTTTCCGATGGCGACGTATTTGCGGGGGAGGCAGTGCTGGACAGCAATGATGGACTAGGGCGGGGGGGTTAGAATGGGTTTCGTGGGAGGCGGAGAGAAGAAGGGAACAGATATGGGATGGGAAAGAGAAGAGATTGAGAGGGGATATAGGACTCACCATCTGCATGCCCGTTCCGCGAACTCCAAGCAAGACTTGGTAGCCAATGATGGGACCGAGGGAGGTCGAGGGCCTCCAAGTGGAGATGAGACCAGCACCGATACTAGTGACGACGGCGGCAAGGATACACCAGGGGATGTAGTAGCCAAACTTGGTGACTGTTTTGATTTGTTAGTATTCATCATGAAGGGGGTTTATGTGAGGATCGTCGTGTGCTTGGAGACATGACATACCGAGACCACCGGAAAGAAGGACAAAGATCGTCTGGGACAGAATAGTGGCAAGCAGGTAGACACCACTCATAGTGGGCGACAGGCCCTTGGACGACTGCAGGTACATGGGCATAAAGTTGGAGGCGACGCTGTTGGTGGACATGAGGAAGCCGAAGAACAAGGCGCTGCAGAGAACGATTCGGTTGCTGAGGAGATGACCGGGGATCATGGCGTCGGTGCCCATGTGACGCTCCCAGAAGACGAAGACGATGGCGGTAGCGCCGGCACCACAAAAGAGACCAATGACCTCGGAGTCTGACCAGGTGTAGTCAGAGCCAGAGCCGAACTGCAGGGCGAGAAGGAGCATGATGGAGGCGGGAGCGAAGAGGGCGAAGCCGATGAGGTCGAAGCGGGGGATAAGAGCGCGGAGGGCAGCGCGGTCCAGCGGGGGCTTGTAGACCTGGTCGGGGATGGTGAGGAGAGCGATGAAGGCGATGGCGACGCCGCCGATGGGGAGGTTGATGTAGAAGCCTGCAAGATGGGGCGGGGATGTCAGCCGTTTCAAGTTCCAGGAAGGTGAAAAGGGTCAACGAAGATGGGGAAGCTTACACCAGCGCCACGTAGCGTGATCGGTAAGGACACCTCCAAGAAGAGGGCCGATGACAATGCCCAGTTGGCCGACTGTGAGGTTTTTGTCAGTACTTTTATCTAGAAAGTCGCGAGAATGAATGATGGTTTCTGGGGTGAACTAACTTCCCATGGCAGCACCCGTGTACACTGGAGAGAGATGTTAGCAGTGGAATCAATTGTGGTTATGGAAACAGAGATACTTACTAGGACGCTTCTCGGGCCTGGCAACACCCATAATCACAGTCATGGCACCGTTGATGAGGCCAGAAGCACCGACACCAGCCAGGGCACGGCCACCGATGAGGTTTCGAGAGGAAGAGGCAGAGCCACAGACGGCAGAGCCAACTTCAAAGATGACGACGAACATGATGTAGATCCACTGAATTTGTTAGTTTTTTCTGTCATTTTTTGTTTCCTGGGATACGTCTTTTCCCTTTGTGATAAAAAGACGAGGAGTCGCTGTGTTACCTTTGTGCTAAAGTGGGTGTATAGCTTTCCAGTAAGGGGCTGCATGGTGGCACTGCTGAGCAGGAAGGCACCAACATACCAGCCTACATCTTCGAGACGGTGGAAATCACTGGTGATTTGAGGAATAGCCTGTACAGAGCATTCATTATCAGTAATTGATCGGGGGTTCGCCGTCTTATCTTGAAATGAAGGGATACAAGAAGAAAAAGGAGTAGACTGACGGTACTGATGATGGAAATGTCCAGAGTGACGAGAAGCATGATGAGAGAAACGGCCGACATGGCGAGAAACAGCTTGATACCCTCTAGATTGGCGGGTGTGTTACTCCTCGTGGCTTGTAGAGCGAGGTCATTCTGGGGCTTCTCGTCCTCGACAATATCGTCTTCTTCATTCTGGTTGATGGAGGAAGCTGCACCGGGAGTTTTCACTGGGTCAGGTGTCGGTGTGCCCGAAGCAGACCCGGGACGAGAGTCCACAGCCATGACGATGGTTGTGATTGTTTGTGGTGGCGGTGGTGGTGGTGGTAAAAGAATGAAGCTGGTGGTGATGATGCAGGTTGGTAGAAAATCGGGGGTGGGATGTGGTTGCTATTTCAATAAAATGAAAAAGGAGGGAAGGAGCTAAGCGAGCACTGTAGTTGCCAAATCCCGGGGTAAGACCAATTTTTTTTTTTTTTTTTAAAAACAAACGGAAGTCGCGACTGTTTTGGCGCCTGCCTTGTTTAATGTATTTTTGGTGCGAGAAAAAAAAAGACTTAAAAAGTCAAGGTATTTTGATATAAAACCAAGGATTCAAAGAGATGGAAAAGGAAGAATACTCGTACCATGCGACAATATATATAAAGAATGTGTTTTTCCCGCTCAAAACAACACTCTTTTTTTGAAAGACCGGGATTCCCTGGCGATAATCCGAGAGTCAAAAAATTCCCATGCAGGTAAAAGTCCGCAGTCCGAATGCCGCCAAGGAGGTAAATGGCGCTAGGCTCGCCAAATGGTGGGGGATGGGAGTGTTGAGGTGTTGATGGGCAAAGCCTCACGTAACTCATACGGAGTATTAAGTGCAGGTGAATGAGTACGGAGTCAGTCAGACGGGTTGAATACTGCTAGTAGGCAGAAAGATGGGTACGGGTAAGACTATGCGAATACTTAAGTCGGGGCGTAGATACAGGCACTATTGTGAGTAGACGGTACATACGGAGTCCCGTATCCGTGAGATTTTGTTACTATGGGCCAGACCAGACCAGAATTGTTATTGGGGGCATTTGGGGGCAAAAAAAGCAAACAAGGGAGGATGAATAGGGGGATCCATCTGATAGTGGCCAAGGGCAGTACGGATTTGGAGGTCATGGAGGGTCACGAAGGGTCATGGAGGATCATGACCCGGGAATATTACGGGTCATCGGGTACTCGTGCCGAAATCTCTTGCTTCCATTGTCCGTACTCCGTGCTGTACTATGCGATAATACTGATAGTATGACTAGGCTCTTCTCATCCCTTGGATGATGTCCTTGGGGGCCTTGATCATGGTTGCAACCTATCAAGGGACCATGAACCTGTGGCGTCGGTATTTACGAACAAGTCCGGGCCAGTCTTTACGGAGTACTACTAATACTAGTATTACTAGTACTCGTAGTCCTTACGTCCTTGGGTACGGAGTACAGCTATAGGTAAGGCCTAACCTCTAACAGAATCTCATCTCCTCCATGTCCTTTACGAGCTCTTCCACTTCCACTTCCACCTGAACTCCGTCTTCAGTGCTCACTGCTCACTGCTCACTGAGTGTGACTGAAACAATCAACAACGGACTTTACCCTTAACGGCCAGCTATTTCCGCACATCGTATATCATCCAATCACATGACCCAGCGACATCCTGTGTACGAGTACTCGTATGCTCCAACTCCGTACGCTGCTGTGCTTTCTACCAGTACTCCGTACAACCAACAAGCCAACAATATTGATGAATTCGGGTACTTCTCTCGCGGTCTATTCTATATATACTCGTACTTCGTACTCCTTATACGATCAAAGAATACGTTCCCCTTGTATTTTCTTTTTCTTTCTCTAATTTCGTTGTTTGTCTGCCTGTATGCACCAACCTGCAACGTCCCTATCCGTCCATGTACAGCCCACATTGACTCACCAGTCCACCAATTCCGCGTCATCTCCGCTTTTCCGTTTCTCACGTCGGACCGGCTTTCATATCCTATCCACCGAATCCCATACTCCGCCAATCTTACGGTCTTTTTGCATATGCGGAACAAGAAAAACAAAGCAAAAAAACAGCTTTGAACTTATGCATGTCAGACTTTGAGATTAGAGTCACAGTCACGCTTTCATACCTATACAAGTACGGAGTAGTCACAGGCTAATACTCAACCAAATCATACAGTCATAGTGGATCAGTTATTACTGCTACGTCCCATTCCCATTCTTATCTAATCGTCCTCTTCAAGCCAGTACACCTTGACCCTTGACGCCCGTGCTTAAAATCCGAGTGACTCAAGACATTTGACCAATGCCAACTCCGCCTTGATCCTCGCCTGAACCGTCTCCTCTGCACTCATCCTCTTGAGAAATACCGGATGGACCAATCGAAATGGACACACCAACCCTTCCAACCTACCCACCTCCATCAGCGTCGATATCCCATTCAGGTCAGACGGTCTGGCCACTCCGCGCGTAGAGAGAGCTTCGTCCCACGTCTTTGCAACGGTCCATGCATTCCTTGCTTCCTCTGGCGATGAGAGGTCATCGTCATCTAGGACGCTGTCGTCAAATACCCCCGTGAGTATGGCCTTGGTCAGACGTCCCTCTGTCGGATCACCCTTGTGGCTACCGCTCGTGCTCCCGCCAATATCGTTGAATGATGTGAAGAATTCTTGACATGGGTGGGAGATACTGGAGAAGTCAAAGTCGACGAGGGCTGTGATTCTGCTGGTTGTCTTGTCAAAGAGGATGTTGTTGAGGGCTGCAGCTCATTATCAGTACTCGATCTTCATCACAACCACAGCATGCAGACCATCCACAACATCCAGAACACCCTCAAAAGAACACCCCAGAGAGAAAGGAGCAAAGAAAACAACTCACTCAGATCCCCATGAACCAACACCCTCCTCTCCAAATCAACACCCGCATCTCTCAGAACAGCTCCAACACCCCTCCTCATCAACCCATCCAACCTCTCCCTCACCCCATTCGCCCTCCACCCATCGACAACACCATTCTCAACATGGCGCAACTGCTCTGCAATCCGTCTATCCCAAAGCTCACCGTACCCCTTCCAAGGTCCACCTGCCAAAGTCGTCATCTGCCCTGGCACCAGCCGTCCGGCATCGTCAACAGTGATACCACTATACTGATCTAGCGTCTTGGGCAGTCTACTGCCCTGGATACCGCCGAATACATCGGCCAACTGACCCAGAACATCCTTCTTGACAGACATTTCCAGTCCAGGAAACACCTTATCCAGTGGTTCGCCGTCTTTAAACTCCATCACTATCCAGCCTAGTCTGCTCTTTCCATCTTGATCTGTACGATCCTTATCCCATGCGTAGACGGCCGGAATGACAGACTCCGTACCTGGTTTGAATTTCGCGACGCCTTGGCGTGCGAGGAACAGAGAGGCAACTTCATTTTCAACACGGTTGTCGTGCGTTAGACCCTCGGCTGCCGGGTTGCTCAGTCGTACTACGAGAGTTGACGTCTCATGGTCTGGTGGCGTGGTGCATGGTCTTTCAGTCTTGGAAGGGAATGTAGATGGTGTAGTCGGTGTGGTTAGAGTCGCCTTGTATATGAAGTTGTTGTATGGGAATGGGAGATTCTCATCATAGTCTATGGGAGATATGTTCGAGGCCTGATGGAGGAGTGTTAGTCATCTTGATCAAGTGCGTATACACATGTAGATGGCGGCTGACCTCGAGGTTGTGTTCCTGGAGGATATCACTTATGAGACTCAGGCGCTCTTCAAACTTTTCGTGATTCACCATGTTGTCAGAGGAAATGAAGATGAAAGAGTATTCTCGTTTGAACATCTGGATAGGCAATCATTTATATCAAGTACATGTAGGAGATGGTCCCAACCTCGAGTATCTGCCCCGCTCAGCGTGAATCTCGGAACGCAGAACCAACAAGAAAAAACGATATAACCAACACAGTTCTACAAAGTACGCAGGCACCATTGGCTAGGAGACCAAGTTGGCGAAGTAGTAGTAGAGTTTGTTATCAATTGGTTATAATGAGCCTTTAATCAGGACCTTTTGTATCGTTCCTACATCAATTCTACAACACTACTGCATTTTTATCCAACCACGACATCAAGGTGTTGGTTACAACACAGACTCAGGGTAGCATAAAAACGTTTCATATCAATCATCTCATTATACTAAACTGTGACGTCAAGTTTAGTTTGTATCTTTTCACCGTCGACCAGATTGCTAGTAGTAACTACTGCACTCCGCACTCGTACACTAATCGCTGGCAAATGCCGTGTACTCGCAACGCTTCCTCCAAATATGACCATATCGCAGAATAGCCATGGGCACAGGCGCCAGACACAGCGTGAAAGCCGCCAGCACGGTGAACCCCCATCCATATCCAAACTTGTCAACCAACGGTGTCGTCAGCAGCGGCAGAAACGTCCCCGCCAGACACCGCGACACGATCAGGCCCGTCATGGCGCTGGCAGAGTACAGACCGAATGCATCGACCACGTACGACGCCAGAGGCAGAAAACCCAGCATGAGTGTGGCACCCAGGAGACCCGTGGCGAAGAGCATGACGGGTAGCGGGAGAAGCAGCTCGGCCGCCCAGCCGTACAGGGCAATGGCAATAGGCTGCGTCAGGGCACCGACGACGACAATGGGCAGACGGAACTCGGGCTGGCCGACGCCGCCGTTTGAAGCCTTCATATGCGCGTAGATGCGGTCCAGGCCGAGGTTGCACACGCCGACACTGAAGACGGATCCGATGCTGACAGAAATGAGTGCTGAGCCCGTCATCATGGGCGACAGGCCGTACCGCCTCAGCAGAATGTCGGGCAGCGTCGTGTCAATGTTGTAGAACTGGGCAAAGATGACGGACCCGAAGAAGGACAGGGCCATCAGAACGCCCGAGGAGCTAAACACGACAAAAGGTCGGATAATGGACCTGACGAGTTTGGTCCACTGGCTGTGGTCGTCGATACCGGGCTTGTCGACAACAGTCTCACCGGCAGCAATCGCCCTCTTCCTATCGGCCAGTTGCCGCACACGCAGAATCACCACCTTGTACGTCTCGCGTGAAAAGGTGAGCAGGAGAACCTGGGTGATTGTCGAGACAATGGCTGCAATCCACAGCACGGCACGCCAGCCGTACGACTCTGAGAGGGCACCGCCGAGCGCAGGACCAATGGCCGATCCGACAATGGGTGCCACCATGACCAGGCTCATGGGCGAGCCGCGGTGCTCTGGGTCGAAGACGTCGCCGATGACGGCCGGGCTGAGGACATTGGACGACACGACGAGTCCCATCAGGGCCCGGGAGAGGATGAACATGGGCACCGAGGGGGCTGAGGCGGCAAATGCTGTGAAAAGGACAAACAGTCCGTTTGCCACGACCATGACGGGCCACCGTCCTATCGTCTCGGATAGAGGCGCAATCAGAAGCGGACCGGCAGCCTCACCAAGTTCCCAAATGGTGATGAGCAGGACGGCAGCATTCTTGTTCTCTTCACCTCCTGCGAGATCAGTGACGATGCGACCAGCCACGGGGATCAAGGACATGCAGTTGAAGGTGCTGTCGTTGTCCAGTTAGTACTCAGTAAGGCGGGGAGACTCATATATACATAGTATATACGAATGGATGACCAGAAGGTAAGAAGAAGAAGAACATACACAGAAAAAGCCAGAATGGTGAGGACCATGGTCAAGGTCCATTTGAATGCGACAGGCCATTCTCTCGGGTTGTCGACATCGCCATTGGGGTCAAAGTTGAGAGACTCCTCTTCCTCAGTTGGTGTAAGGAGAGGTTGCTCCTCATTGTCGGTATTTGTCAGAGTCATCTTTTCCTCTTTTCCTCTGTTTCTTTTTCTTTCTTTCTCTTTTACCCGTCTCTTTCTGTGCCCTCCTCTTCTTTATCGTGAGGGCCGTCTACCACTTGAAATCACACAAGCACACTCAAGCAAAATAAAGATGTGAAGTTTGTAGTGAACCAGGAAATTATAGAAATTCTTAAAAAGGTTGAAAGTGAAAATACTGCCGGCAGAAGATGCTCGCACGCGTTTTCAAGATAAATGGTCTAATATGCACATGTAGGGCGCAATCGACTACCTGTAACCCACCAACCAAAAGGCGGTTGGTCGATGGAGGGTCCAAGAGGGGTACAAAAAGAGGGACTTGCATGTCAAAACGGTCCAGTGCAGGACGCATGCGACTGACTCGGTGGATGGTCATTGACGAAAAGCGGTTCCATGTTGTTTATGAGTCGGGGGACAGAAAATGGGGATGGAAATGGATACGAGTATGGAAGATGGAGAAAGAAGTCTACTATCAATGGCAGTGGTAGTAGTAGTAGAATTACGTCGTTGGTGATGCTTAATTGTACAGGTTAAAGTAAAGGGCAATCGCGACAATGGTTCCTTCCCCTTGAATGCTTTATTCACGGTTACCCCTCACCCCGCATTGGCACCTTTTTTTTTTTTTTTTACTAACAAGACGGCGGAAGCACATGCATTCAGATAGCAAGCAAGCAGTTGGTTATTTGGTCAATTGTCTATCTACTATTCTTCACTCTCTTCTCACTTTGCTTCAAAAAGGCAAACAAAGGATGTCACAATCAAGTGTGTGTGAATGAATGAATGAATGGCAAAAAGAAAATCGCAGCAATTGGATCGTTAAAGCAATCGCTGTCAGGGCAAAAAGAAAAAGAATCAAAAAGATTGGTTTCGCCCGGGATTGAACCGGGGACCTTCTCGGAAGAACGAGTCTTGTAAAGACAGATGTTAACGAGATGCCATGACCAACTAGACCACGAAACCAAGCTTATGATAGGGCGACTGAACATTGAATACAAGAGGGTCAGAGTAGCATGCGAACGTCATGGCAGTAGTGGCTGTCATAGAAACACCAAGAGGCATATACGCCAGAAGTCCATGACAACGATCTCTACTCTAATATACATCATCATAACATATAACACCTTCTCAGCTCCCGACTCGCCCACAGAAGAGCCCTAGTAATCACCCTTGGTTCACTCCTTGGCAGCGTATAATAGTATATAGGCACCCTCTCAGGAACACACACATACTTGAGCATATGTAGACGTTTCATGAAGTTGAAAGGGATATCAGCCATATAGAGGTACAGCGTCCTAGGAGACGATGCCAAGGCAAAGACCTGTTTTGTCACCAGTGTCAGTTTCATCTTCTTTCTTCTTGTTTTCCATACCACATCTCTCCTCTTGAGACAAAGACAAAACATACCTTGTAACTCTTCCTGGACTTCTTTTTCATTATCAGTCCCTGAGCCAAGGCGATCAGAACAGCAGCAATGTACGCATCGTGAACGACATCGGCCGGTCTCACAATAGGCATATACCCTCTCCTGCTCTTCTTGCCGCCCTTCTTCCAACCGTCTTCCAGGAGGGACTCCTCCCGTAGACGAAGAATCTCGTCAAAGTGGACAAACGCCATGCAAAACGGTACGTGTCTCGGTGCACAAGAGAAGAGAATGCTCGTTTTTAGACTGCTCACAGAACGTAGCCGGAAGTAGAAGGGTACCCTCTCTTTTCCTCTCATGTCTGCTCTCTTCAAATTTCTTCTCGTCGTCGTGCCTGGTTAGTTTGTATATATAGAGGAGAATGAAAGGAGAAGAAGAAAACATACGGTAAGCTATGGTAGAATCCATGCTTGCAAACCAGTTTGGCCATGGTTATATGGGCTTCTCTGTGCACAGTCAAGTCGGAGGAGAACATGTCTTCATGGAGATGGTTGTCCTTGGCACGCACCCGTTGGGTGAGACTCTCCTCTTTAGAATACTGTACAGGCGAGACCTCCTCCTTCGTTTCTTTCGTCTCGTTGGTCTCGTCGATTTCTTGCGAATCTCCTGGTATACCCTCGCGCCGTACAAATACCATGTTCAGCACTCGGAGATGTTTGGCTGTCCAGTGGAGGGGTACGACATAGAGCCGTTGACCGGTGTTGTTTTCTAGAATTCCAATGGTCGATGAGGCTGGGGGAGCATCATCGTGTTGAGACGACGACCCACCTGGTGGTGTTGGTGATGCCATGGCTTATATGTCTAGGCACGTCTGTAGAGGTGAGGTCTGATGGAGATATGCAGCTCCGTCTTGGAGTCTAAGTACTCCTTAAGTGTCTTTTTACCAAGTGTAATGTTTTTGTTTTTGAAAAAAAAAAAAACAGATACCAATGGGAGAGTCTACGATCATTTTAAAAGTCATGGTTTCTGACTATGCAGTTGAACTTTGATGATTGTTCGGATGACGTTAAAAGGATCTGGCTGATATTGTAGTCGTCCAATAATTTCTTGTATCAGCAGCTGCCCTGTAGTATCGGATGAATGAAAAATGGAAACCTTATAGCCAGATCATGTCAAAATAAAGTAAATAATTGAACCTTGTATATATCAGGTCTTAACAACGTCGAATCCTCTTATAACCATCATCTTCAACACCTCACATCGCTGGTGTTCATGTTGGTGATGGTATAGGGTTAGTTGGTGGGAGACATTGACAACATTGATCACTTCACTCTGTATAGCTTCAGTAATAGTAATATCGATATTGAATTCCATCTGGTATCTGTCTAAAAAAAGAGTGTAAGTGTGCAAAATAAAGAGTGGCTAAAGAGTGACCAAAGAATGACTAAAGTAAATGACCAAATATTTCAAAGAAAGTGTGAAGAAAATATCCTTCAAGATCCATCACCATCACCGCACATACACACACCATGTTTTGTCAGATCGTCTCGTTCCACATACCAACAACCCTCATCGACCATCGTAATACAAATCCAGCTCGGTTCCAGTTCCAATCAGATAAAACATGGGGAACAAATAGTCAAAACAGGGCGTTACACATCCCAGTTACACTCGGCGAATCCGGTCCAGTCAAAGTTTTCAAAACCGTCTAAACCGTGTCCTGATACGAGGCCGTCACCGACAGAATAACCGTCGCCACCGACAGATTGCTCGGGAGCATCATTGATGACAAATTGTTCGGGAGACTCATGATCGACAAGGTGCTCGAGAGCATCTTCACTGAAAAACTTCTCGGCAGCATCATGATCGAAAAACTGCTCGGCAGCATCATGACCGACAAACTGCTCAAGAGCATCATTGGCGCTCTCGAAATGCTCAAAAACAAGCCCAGCTCCCGGGTCTGCATGTTCCTGGTCCGCGACAGCGCCAGGGTCCCCGCCATGTTCAGGGCCTGAATCATCTGTCGGGTCTGCCCTGGAACTAGCTGTACCAGTATCAACGACAGCAGGGTCGACAATGTCGACACCAGCGTCGGTACCAGCGTCAGCGTCCGCGACAGGACCGGGACCAGCGTCCGTGACAGAAACAGGGACAGGGCCAGCGTCAACGCCAGCAACTGGACCAGGACCAGAGTCGGTACCAGCACCAGCGTCAGCGTCAATTCCAGCACCAGTACCGACGTCAGGGTCAGTGACGGGACCGGGACCAGCTTCCGTGCCAGAAACAGGGACGGGGCCAGCGTCGGTAGCAGGACCAGCGTCTGTGCCAGGACCAGGACCAGGACCAGCAACGGGATCAGGACCAGTGTCAGCGCCACCATCAGCATCGCCTCCACGACCGCTGGAACGACCACTCCCCGAGTTCCTCTTGCTCTTCCTGAGGTTACACCTCATATTGTCCAGCTTCCCGTTCAGCTCAGCTCCAGGGTTGTTGGCCAACCTCTGAATCCATCCTTCGCCAAACGTCATGGACGACTTGACCAGCTGCTTGGAGAAGCGCAGCACCGCGGCTATCGTGTCGATCCTCTCAAACAGCGACTTGTGGCTCTCCTAAGACCCGTCGTTGTGTGTCCAGGGCCGGTACAGCGATTCCCCCGTCTGGGCGCGCATCGCCGCCTCGACGAGGAGCCACGAGATGCTGGATGCCGTGAAAGAGTTCATCACCCTGCCTAGTACCACGTTGTGCTGCTGCGTCAGGTCCTTCATGTAACTCTGGTCGCGAATGTGTCCGGGTGGAATGAGGTCGCGGAGGTAGAGCATGTTCATGCTCTTTGCCCCCATCGTGTTGGAATTTCCATTCGAGTTGGCATTGGCCCCGCCGTTGCTGCTGCGGCTGGAAGATGCAGCCGCTCCCCTCCTGACAGCCTGGTTGGCCTCCTCGCGATGCTTCATTCGACGTAGCAGGATATCAGAGTGTACATCTCGCACCTTTCTGGGCGCCACCTGCATCCACTCGATGTAGTTGCTCCAGTCTGTCATGGACCGAAAGATGAGATGCGCTAGCTTCTTCTTCTCTGATTCATCGTCGGGGAATGTCGCGTCGTTGTGCGGACTGGTACACTCCTTGGAGGGCCTGATGTAACGCCTCTCGGCCTGTTTCAGAGCTTCCCGACATTCATCAATCGACTCGAACATGAAGCCATCATCAGAGGCTGGCTGGTTGCTCTCCGCTTGTCCCTTGGCGATCTTCTGCTCAATTGACGCTGCCATGTTGCCCAGTCCCATTGACTTGGTGCGTCGACGCGATACGCTGAAAACAAGTTTCATGTGTCGTTCCACATCTGGATCATGGTGACTCTCACCTGGCTCCGCGGAGCTAGAATCACGGTCATTTTGACGTTGTGCCGGCGGGAGACGGGCATTGTCGATGCTGGCAGGAGGAGATTCGCTTCGTCTCCTTTTGAGCATCGGCTGCGGCATGGGTAGAGCTGAGTCGTCCACAACAGGTTGGTTCAGACTGGCGTTGGTCATGGAGGCACCAGAGCTCTTAGGGCTCAGGCGGTTCTTCCCGTTCGATGGCGTGCGAGGGTTCTTTCCGTTTGAGGCTTGGCTGTTCCCGGATTTCTGGGGGTGGTAAGTGTTGACACTACTGATATTGTCGTTGGGAGGTCCTCCGTATGTAGCGGCCGCTGCCAGGGATGTCTCTATGTTGGAGACGGGGTACCCGGGGGTGGGGGTGGCCTGGGGGGTCGCCATGCTGGCTGCATGGCCATGTATGTGACGGGTAGGGGTTCTGTGTGCGTTCTGTGGCATATTCATTCTCGCGTGGAAGATTCCGGCCTGGCTACCAGCTGGTATGGGACGAAAGAGGTTGTTGTTGTACGGCCAGTAGCCCATGCCCGTGCTTTGACCCGAGCCATTGAAAGAGTTTGGAAAGTCCCAGCCCTGGGTAGCCTGCATGGAATTCTGCGTGGCACTCGCAATGACGTTCGGAGAGGCAGCTGCCACGTAGTTGGGGTTTCCAGCAGTGTAGACACCGTTGGTCTCGAAAGGCGTGGCCATCATATCAGCACTCCCGTTCAGCTGCTGAGGCCAGACACCCTGTTCAATCTTATGAGACGAATTGTCAGCACGCCAATTATCATTGGTCTTGGGAGGTATGAAAAGGCCACGAACATTGTCGAATTGCTGGTGGGCCACGTCTAGAGAGTGTTTTGGGGGAGCGATGGGTGGCCCCTCGGGTCCAGAATGGGCAGTGGCGTGTTGAGATTCGGTTGCTTCCACCGCGTGCTTTGAATGATGATCAGTAGGGGACGCAAAGCCCAAGGGAGGGTCAATTGGGTGATCCTTGAAGTCGAAAATGTACTGTTGATTGCCGTCGAAAGCCAAGCGGTGGACTTGGGCCTCCTCACTAGGCCCCATGGAGTCCATCCTCACCTGGAGAGGGGAGGGAAGATGGGGAATACTAGAGCGAAGAGATAGTAGGCAATGACTACAGAAATAAAGTGGGAAAAAAGGTCAAACTCGTACCGAAAGTATTCGAATGAATTGCATCCAGAAGAGACTTCCGAATGCGAGGGTGTGAGTGAAGAATGGTTAGGAGGAGGGAGTGTGGGGAGAGTGAGAGAAAGACTAGCCCTTATGTTCACACAATGTGCAGAAATTTCAAAGCGAATATTCTATTTGTCCGAGTGGGACGCTTATACATCATACGAGCAATCAGAGAGGGCATTTTTGGCAATCTGGAAAAGTTGCAGGACAAGGTGAGTTGACTCCGAAGGACATGTTGCCATCGATGCCCGCGTTCGGACGGCACTATTAAAGACAGTGAAGACACTCTTTTTGATAAGTTTGAGATGCAAACACTCTTTTTCTGCTTTCGTCGGAGAGATCCAAGTCATTCTCTTTTGAATTTTTTTAGAAACAAAAGGATTCACTTGTTGATGTGTTTTTCCGAGGTTTTCTTGGTGGTATATTTTGCGCATCATGGCGAGCAGCCGAGCAAGCGGAGTGGATGAAGAAAGCAGTGACGTTCGAGTAAAATCCGGTACTAGGAATAAATGTTCGTATCCCAGTAAATGCATAATACCTGTCACTGCAGACATTCTCGAAGCGGGAAAACGAAGTATGTATTTTGGTGCTGAAAACTCGACGGAAAGTAGATGTTTGATAGCGGATGAGTTTGTTTTGATGCAGGTACTAACGCAGGGCGTCAATGATGTCAGGGCATCGCGTAGGCAGCCACGACGCCACACACGGCGCCACAACGGTAGATGCAGCGGTAGAGTAACGGCAGGAGCTCTTGGGAAGAACTTGCCATGTTTGTCATCTCTACTTCGTACATTGGGTAACAACGAGAGTAAACTGGTGGGTGAGAATGTACGCAGCCGCGATAATACATCATATTACTACCAATACTAGCACTACTAGCAGCACTACTAGTAGGAAATGCACGTATACACCCTGCAGTGTGTAATTACAGATTTCTCAACAAGGTCATTTGTCTCGAGAGTAGTATTGGGCCTCGGCTTCTGGTATTGGTATCAATTCGTACATAAAGAAGATACTTGTATTCGTAGAGAGTGTGTGCCCCCCCCCACGTACTTGGCAACGCCCGCAGCCCGTAGCTCCCGTAGCTCAGATCCTTCCCCGCATCACCATCCGCGGGGTAAATGCCACCAACACCCTTCTTCTCACACATTTCTCTGTCTACCCGTACACGTCCAGAATGTCTGTCGCAAACGCAGTAGTACTACTCGTACTCTCTTCATACTCCGTATATATCTCGATTTGGAGTAACGATGTGTGGAGTATAAATCCCCGCTGAACTGGCAACTTTGCATTTCCGCTAGCACCAGACCGGGCCAGCTCATATCCGCACCTACAGCTACTAGTAGGCACTCGTAAACTCAGCAGCATAAGCACAGTGGAACTAGACCGTATGTGGTACTAGTGGTGCCGAGAATGCGGGGGGG
>FYEV01001758.1:37113-61142 GCA_900188565.1 Geosmithia flava
GAGGGCAAGAGCGAGAAGCGAGGCTGGAAAATTGGCAAAAAAATTGGCAGTCGCAGACTCACAATGAGTGAAGGAAAGAGCAGGCGCCGATCTACGGAAGGTGCAGCGTGTGCCGTCCCCTCCCTTTTGCCATTGCCGAGACACTGATTGGTCCATCCTGCCCCTGTCTTGGTCCAAGCTCCTTTTACTCACACGCTCTCATGATTTTTCTTCCTTCTTTCATTTTGCTCGGCCCTTTTGCATCTCCCCCCGAACGCCCAGATCTCCATACTGGACCCAGTCCTGGACGCAGTCCCACCAAACACCGGGCCGCTGTACTCTATCCTCTTTTTTTGCATCCTTGGTGTAGCACCTGGGGACATCCGAACTCGGCGCCCTGTAAGACGGTCGTACGGACTTTGCGCACTCACCGTCATGGTAGATCCGTTGAATTGGGGATTGGGTCAGCCGCCATTAATAATTTGAGTGTGTCCCTGGAATTCCACCTTGTCTTACCTTGTATTTTATCTTTCCAATTCCTTGCTTTCTAATTCTTACCCTTCTTTTCTTATTCTTTTTCTCTTTCGTCACCTAGCCTTGGACTCTTCACCGTGGAATAAGAAACACCATCTTTTTCCCCTCGGTCGAAAGGGATTGTCAACCAAACAACACCTTTCTTAGTAGACCGCTGGCGCGCACACACTCACACGTCATGTCTGGAAACGAAAAAGACGGCGCTCGCAGCCTCGACTCGCCTGCTGCCAGCGCCCACGGCAGCAGCAGCAATGACAATGGGAACACAGCAGACGTCGTGTGTCCGTCGCATACGACTGAGAGGAAGCTGCTCTGGAAGATTGATAGTCATGTCGTGCCTTTTCTGTGCATAATGTACCTCTGGGCTTTTCTTGGTGAGTAGTACTATCAGTTTTATCTCAACGAGCAGGTTCATCCTGTTTTGTTTCTACATGTTCCTTCATTGTTTGAATATGTATATGAAACAAACACCTTTGGCAATTGAATGAAGCTAACACCTCTTCCTAGACCGCGTCAACATTGCCAATGCCAACGTCTTTGGCATGGCTGAGGAGCTAGGCCTTGCCAACCACGAGTACAACACGGCCCTCGTCATCTTCTTCGTCCCTTACGTCCTGCTCGAGATCCCCTCCAACATTCTGCTGAAAAAGTTCCGCCCGTCCGTCTGGCTCTCCATCAACATGTTCATGTTTGGCCTCGTCACCATGTTGCAGGGTTTTGTCAAGAACTACAGCGGGCTGCTGGCTACCCGCTTCTTCCTCGGTGTCTTTGAGACGGGCATGTTCCCGGGAGGTGAGTTCTTCTCGAATACTGCCCTTATGTTCGACATGTGACTGACAATTGCGTACAATAGCCTTTTACCTCATTGGCATGTGGTACCGACGACACGAGGCCCAGCGCCGCTACTCTTTCTTCTTCAACAGCACCACCCTGGCTGGCGCTTTTGGTGGCCTCCTGGCTGCCGCCATCGGCAAAATGGACGGCATGCGTGGCTACTCGGGCTGGCGGTGGATCTTCATCCTGGAGGGAACCGTGACGCTTGTTATTGGCATCATCTTTTGGTTCCTGCTGCCCGACTTCCCTGAGGAGAGCAAGTGGCTCAAGGAGGACGAAAAGACCTATGTTTCGGCCAGGCTGCGCGTTGACCAGGGCAACTCTGCGCGCGATAGGCGCATCACCCTGCGCGACGTGGGCCGCGTCTTCAAGGACTACAAGGTGATTGTGGGAGGCATCATGTACCTGGGACTTGTCGTGCCCGCGTACAGCTACGCGTACTTTGCCCCCGGCATCATCAAGGGCTACGGCTACGGAAGTATCGAGACCCAGTTGTATAGCGTGCCTCCCTGGGCCGCGTCATTCGTCTTCTCCATGATTGTGGCCTTTATTTCGGACAAGACGCGCCATCGCTTCGGCTTTGCCATTTTTGGTCTACTTATAGCCGTTGCGGGCTTCGCCATTCTTCTCGGCGTCCACGACAACACCAGGGTGCAGTATGCGGCACTGTTCCTCGTGGCCATGGGTGCTTACACCGCTATGCCTATAGTGGTGTGCTGGTTCAACATGAACCTGGGAGGTCACCACCGCCGGTCGGTCGGGTCTGCATGGCAGGTTGGATTCGGAAACATTGGTGGCTTCATCTCTTCATTTGCTTTCCTTGCCAACGATGCACCCAAGTACACGCCGGGATACAGCATCTGCATCTCATTTACCCTTCTCAGCGTCGTCGCCAGCTGCGCGTACGGAGCAGCGTGTTATATGCAGAACAGGTCGCGCGATGGCGAGTCGGCGAATGAGCGGGGATTGACGGAAGATGAGAAGACGGAGATGGGAGACATGTCGCCTGATTACAGGTATCTTCTGTAGGCAGGTCGTTTGTGAGGGAGTGTTTTGGATTTCTTTTGGTTTACGAAGACAAAAATGGTGATACGGATGAAGTTGATAGTCATGATATACCCCGCGCATTTATTAATTGGAACACTACTACTACTAGTTGGCCAATACTTCGTTTGCTCTATTGGCCTACCTGTCCTCTGCTCTGTTGTGTTTCCCTCGTCGATCCACCTTGTTTGTCCGTGTATGAGTATACCTGGCAGCCTGTTTGTTACTCGTTTCTTGTCACTTGTTTCTTATCATTTGTTTTTTTCTAGTCACTTCAAAATCTGTACTCTTTCAGACTACGCTTCTGCCTTCCCTGCTCATCAAAGTTGGCGTCATCAAGCCACGACTCCAGACCCTTCTTGACAAAAGGCCACTCGTCATCTGTGATGCTGAACCAAGCTGTATCGCGACGACGACCCTTTGTAATGACGTGTTTTCTATAACACCGTTAGTCTGTAATTTTCCATTGAAGAGGGAAAACAACGACAAAGGGCTACGTAGAACAAAAGAGACCTACCTGAATGTCCCTTCGTAGACAAAGCCCAACCGCTCGGCAGCAGCCAAACTCGGCTTGTTGAGTGCATTAGCCTTCCACTCAAGCCTGTCATAGCCCCACTGCTCAAATGGATGTCTAAGAAGAAGGTAGAACGTCTCGGTGGCAGCCTTGGTCTTTTGCAGCTTTTTCCCCAGAACGATGAATCCAATCTCGATGCGTCGATGATCAGGTACAATGGCTAGGTACGACACCACGCCGACTGCTTCACCACCCACGACGACGGCGTAGAAGTGCGGGTCGGACGATGCGACCCATTTGCTCACCAGATCGTCCACTTCCTCTTGAGAGGCAGGTGCCTCAGTTCCGGGAATGTATGTCCATAGTGAGGCATTGGACTCACCACCCAGGTTGGTGAAGAGGTTGGGGGAGTGGGATAGTGAGATTGGTTCGAGAGTGACGTTGTTGCCCGTGAGGGCGGTGCGGGAGGGGGTTGTAGCTGGGGTGGAGGGGGCGATATCGCCGGGGGGAGGGGAAAGGATGGGCATTCTTGCAGAGGTGATGTTAATATCTGGTCAATTGTACTTTTGTCTGGTCTGTTGTCTGATATGTGAGATGTATGGTGTGTCGAGGATGGCGATGGTATATATATGACTGTATGACCCGCGGATATCCCCCGTCGGATGCAAGCCGGCTTATAAATGAGTGCACCGATTGACTCACAAGGTGCAGCGGTCCGGCGTCATTGGGCACGCCATAGTCGTGTCTATCGTTCTTTAGGGCTACAATAACACTATTTCCACTAAAAATAGCACGATCGGTTGCCTGCATTATGTCTATGATGAAGCATAGATTGGATCCTGTCCTCGACAATGCTTGTAGCATCTCAATTGCCCAATTTGGTCGATGCGGGGTGTTTAGTTTCACACCGGGCGACGACCAAGTTGGGAAAATGAATCAAATGGACGATCAGGAAAGAGCGACGTCGGATTGTCTGCTCCTTCCCCACTGGTCGATAGGATAAAGTCATCAAACCCCACGTTCGAGTTCTCTATCTCCTTTCCTTGGTAAACTCCTTGCAAGTTTCTTTATCAGGATTCCTACGGGTAATACTAGATCGAATCCCTGATCTACACGATAAACTCCCTGCAGTGTACTCTAAACGGCATGCCAAGAACCCACGTTGCACCATGGCTGGTTACATCCAACCTGCTGCACCCGGCCATGGCTCTCGTCAAGGTATAACTGTACCTGGGTGTCCCATACCTGTATGTTCTTGACTCCGACCTCTACTTGCAGATGCGAGAGTATTGGTAGCATCAATTGGCAATCATGCTCAGAGTCATTGTCATAGCGCTTCTCTGCTCCCTGGCATCGGCCCAGCTGATGGTACCGCCTGTCACCATAGATAAGACAAAGTCTCATCACGGCTGGTCCCCCAAAGTCGGCTGCCGAACAATCTACCTCGACTCGACATTTGCCTCACACCGCGATACCGACGGGCTCACTCTCATTCCACCCACAGCTCGCGACTTTGCGCGAACTTTTCAAGATGACCTGGCTCAAATCACAGGGGTCAAGTGGGCTTTGAACCTCGTCGACTCTCTTCCCGACATTGACGATGCCAAAGGAGCAATTCTTCTTGGCAATTACACGGGCGATAGGCAGTTCATGGTATACCAAGATGGAACGCCGACGTCAGAGGGATACTCACTTGAAGTCTCACCCCATGGTGTGCTTATCAGTGGCACAGGCTCACGAGGCATGTGGTGGGGAACACGAACACTTCTGCAGATGATTCTCACCAGCGAGCACGGTATAGTACCTGCTGCTCACACGCTTGACACCCCTGCCTACTCTACACGCGGCTACATGTTTGACGCCGGACGCAAGTGGTACAATGCCTTGTTTCTCAAGGAAATGTGTAGCTACGCTTCCTTCTTCAAGATGAGCGAGTTCCACTACCATCTCAGTGACAATTACCCCCTCAATCGCGGGAAGAACGACACATGGCAAGACGTCTACTCTCATTTCTCCCTGCTTCCGGAAGACGAGTCGCTGCGGGGTATTATTCACGATCGGGAGAATGAGACACTCTCGCGCGAAGAGTTTACCGACGTGCAGTCCCACTGTGCGAGCAGAGGAGTAACTCTGATTCCAGAGATTGAAGCACCAGGCCATTGTCTGTATTTGACCAAATGGAAGCCAGAATTGTCCCTTGACAAACGCGACCTGCTCAACCTGTCCCACCCGGAGACTATACCCACTGTCAAGCGCATATGGACAGAGTTCCTCCCTTGGTTCGAGACAAAAGAGGTGCACATTGGTGCGGACGAGTACGATGCTACTTTGGCAGATGACTACATTGGCTTTGTCAATGAAATGTCAGATTTCCTCAGGGATACCGGTGATAAACATACTCGCATCTGGGGGACGTACATGGATCCTCCGGCCGACGACATCAGTATCACTGCCGACGTCACTATCCAGCACTGGCAGTATACTCAGACGGATCCAGTTGACCTGGTGGACGGAGGGTACCAAGTGCTCAACTCACATGACTGGTGGGCGTACATGAGCATCAAGAACGACCACTCGCCCATTCTCCCGGCGACGTACCCCCAGTTCTTCAACGAGTCGCGTATTCTCAACTTTGCCGACAAGCCTAGATGGCAGTGGACGCCTGCTGACTTTAACAATGTCAACGCCAGTATACAGCTAAATGACACAGAGTCTCTGAACGGGGGTGCGATCATGGCTGCGTGGAATGACAATGGGCCCGACGCATCCACGCAGCTGGAGACGTACTACGCCATGAGAAGGGGAATACCACTCATCGGAGCACGCGCATGGACGGGAACTCGTGGACCAAAAGTGGATGCCGACACCTTCTCATCAACAATTGACTTCTTCTCTACGCTTGCACCAGCCCAAAACCTGGATCGTATATCACGACCCATCACTTGGAAGCGCAGGCCTCACCACGGAGAGAATATCAGCCTAGGCCATGGGAGCAAAGGCATGAATTACACACTCCATCTCAAGGCAGACGGCCCGTTCACCCTGTCAAGCAGCGATGTGAAACTCTCCCTGGACACCGAGGGACGATTGGTCTTCAACTCGGACGGATATGAATACCCCCTTCGATCTGTAACGCCAAAGGAAGCATTGGTGTTAGACCCAGGCAATCCGGGCCGTATATGGGACAACACAACGTCTACGCACGAGGAAGTGCATGTCAAGACACCCGTTGATCTGACCATTGCTACGGACGTGCAGCATGGGAGTGTGGTCTGGGTCGATGGGCACTTGGTAGGGAGATTTGAGGTATATGTCTACGGAGGGAAGAATACGCTGTTTAGCTGGAGTCAGATGGCGTTTGTAGCGCCATTGGAGGAGATTGATGGCGATTTGGTAGAGCTCAAGGTCAGGGATGGGGCTGAGAGATTAGAGAAAGAGTCTGCACACTATGGCTCCTAGTCAAATCAACCGCATATAGAGGGAACATTCTAGATGAAACGAGATCTTCTATTGTATTACGACGCAGTGGCTCTTGAAAGTGGGCTGCAGTGCTAGTTCATGTGCATGTCAAGTAGAGGGCGTAGCAGTACCTTAGAGGCGTAGGCGGCGTATGCGACTTGGACCCCACATTCACTAACACGGCACTCGACGTCTACATATATAGTAACCCCGCCTCTTTTTTGTATCCAACACATCCAAGCTGATCCCTTCCACATCGCCATCCATCAAAAAAACAAGCCAACATGTCTGCCACTGTCCGTCATGCTCGTCGTGAAGGTACGTCTTCAATCTATCCCATTCGATCCCTACGCCAACTCGTGCCCATCATGCTAATCCTCTGACCTGCAGACGTCCCCGCCATCCTAGGCATGATCCAAGAACTAGCCGACTACGAGCACGAGTCGGACGCAGTCAAAGCGACGGTCCAATCGCTCGAAGACACACTCGCCTTCTCCACGGACGGAACAGCTCAGACGCTAGACTCGACGTCACCCACCCGTCCGGCACGGTGTCTCATCCTGACCACGCCAGAGGGTGAGCCAGCCGGTATAGCGCTGTACTTTTACAACTACAGCACTTGGCGCTCCGTGGCGGGAATATACCTCGAGGATCTGTTTGTGCGATCTGTCCACCGTGGAAAGGGGTATGGAAAGAGGTTGCTCGTCGAGTTGGCGAAGCAGGTTGTTGATATGAAGGGGGCTAGGCTGGAGTGGAGCGTGCTCAAGTGGAATGAGCCGAGTATCAAGTTCTATGAGAGTATTGGGGCTAAGGCTATGAATGAGTGGGTTGGCATGAGGGTCGATAACGAGGGATTGGACAAGTTGGCGCATCTGCTGGATTAGATTGCGAGCGCAGCGAGGACAACCCCCGGTAGGGCCGCCGGAGGCATATAAGTAATAAAATAGTTTCCAAATAGACGTGCGAGCGGGACGAGAAGGACCCCCGGCAGGACCGCCAGAGGCACATTAACAAGGGTGAGTGTTTATACAAGAATGTACAGATATACAGTGATTATATACATTATGACGACTTGGGAGTGCCTTTCAGGTCAACGCCTTCAAATACACTGGCCTGGGTGGACGACGCAGGAAGCAGAGACGTAGAGATCGCCTTGCCCCATGTGAAGGTGTACTTGAGGGTATTGGGGTTCATCTCGACATATGACGTCTGGCGCCAGATACGACGGTAGGCGCGGCAGAACCAGCGGTCGGATATGATGTTGCGACGGGGTTTGCCGACATAAGGACCAGCGTCCTGACCCTGACCGGTGTACCGGCGGAGCTGGACGGAGCTGGGAGGATCGACGAAAGCGGCGGAATGGGAAGCGTAGGCGTCGAGGTTTGGCTTGAGGTTGTCGTCTTGGACGGGACCGGATAGGCTGACGGCCGGGGTGCGTCGTGACGGGATGGCCCATTCGCTGCCCTTTTGAGATTGTAGGCCTTCGCTGAGTCGGCCGAGGAGCTCCCACTCGCCCTTGTCGAGAGGGGGCATGATCTTGTCGGCGAGACGTTTCCACCATTTGACCTGCTTGGTACGGACGACGTGTTCGCGGAACGGTTTACCCCAGGCATTTTGGGAGGGGATCTGTGATTTGTCGTCGACAACGGAGATGGGGGTGCCTTCCCAGAGGGCGGCCGACCTTGTCTCGGCGTGGGCTTTCTTTTGGGACTGAAGGAATTTCAAGAGCTTAGGGAGGTCCCATCGTTCAAGGAGGGAGTTTTTGTCCTTCTTCTTCTTCTTCTTTGAGGTTGTTGAGTCGTCCGGTGTCGTCGTGGTGCTGTCGTCGAGGGTGGTGGCCTCGAGCATCTTTTCTAACGAGGATGAGTCGGCCACGCCCTGGGACACGCCCTGTGACACGACGAATTGGGAGACTAGGTCTCTTCGACGCTTGCCCTCACGACCAAATGCCTTGAGCATTAGACTCCACATGCAGTCTGTGTCGCCGTGGTTGGCAGCCTTGATGGTGCGCAGACCAGTGCGGGCGCGCGCGCGGCGACGCTCCATGTGGGTGGGACTTTTGGCATGTTGGTGGAATTGTTGGCGCACATGGTCGGCTACAATGTTGGAGAAGGCGGGCGGGAGGTAGGAGATTTCGCGGAGGAGATGGCGGTATGTGTGGAGGGGCGATTTGCCTCTGATTGTGACCGGAGGCATCGTGCTGGTGAGGAAGAGAGGATGTTGGTGATGGCGATGGTGGTGAAGGAGCTGCAGCTTAGAGGTGTTGAGATTGGAGGTTTACAATGGAGTGTTAGTGATGTGGTGAGTTAAACACTGAAACGCTAATAGAACAGGGTATGGTCAGTGGTTTATGTGTGACAGCAGTTGAATATAGGGCGTACAGGCCTGTAGAGTCCCTGTAGAATCTTCAGACCCCTGGACGCTTACATAATACACTTACTCATCATCGCGTGCACGACACGAAATCACGAAAAAGACACGCCAAACGCCTCAGTTTTAATTGAATTGCTCTCCCAACGCGTTCCAACCATCTCTTTCGCGGTGCACGAGAAGAAGCTCTCCCTTGGTCACTTTAGAGCCTTGAAGCCAGTCAAACGAGTCATATCAGCCATCAAAGGGACCCCTGTCTTTTACCTTTTGCCCAGTGCTATCCATTCGTCAACTGCCTTCTTTTCTCTTTTCTTTTTTCTCTCGTTTCCCCCTCCCCCTCTCTATTACTGCCCCATCGTTGCCAGGCCATTCATTCATTACTGCATTGCTGCTGCGTACAGAAACAGCCGAAAGGAAACCTTCCCATTCCAGGCGTCATCGATACGAGTACGAGCCATCAGGCGTATACGAGCATTCATCCGACTCGGCTCTTTTTACCTCTCTCTCGAGAATCATCGACACCACTTCTATAGACACAACCATCGCTGCATACGAAAGACTACAACACACTCTGACCGTCGCCAAGAGCCTTTTCTAGCGCCTACTGCAACCCACACGCAATCCACTGCACAACAGAGTGGATTCCTGCCAACCAAACCAACCGGCATCCTGCATATCTCTGCTCACGAGTCAACTCGACGCCATTTCTTCCTCCAAATCAATCTAATCTCGACTCGAGCCGACTCTAATCTGCCAACTTTGCTGATTATGCGCCCGTCTGTCGCCCAACTGTCGCCTTGATCTCTGATCTCTTTATTTCCATATCTCTCGCTCTTGGTTATATCCCGCGAGAGGACTAATCCGCCCTCATTTACGCCAATTCTTTTTCCCTACGCTCATTCAATCGCCGTTACGGCGCTCTCCATCGCAAATGATGCCCTCGGCGTCTCAATCCTCACAGCAATCCTTCACCATGAGTCAACCATCACAATCATTTCGCGGCTACAATGGCGCTGGCTCTCCCCAGATCTACTCGGTACGCACATCCTCATCATCTCCCTATTGAACTCAATATCCATCGTCTGCTAATCTCTGACCATACAGGCCTCATACTCGGGTGTCGATGTTTACGAAATGGAAGTCAATGGCGTCGCCGTCATGCGCCGTCGCAAAGACTCGTGGGTCAACGCCACCCAGATTCTCAAGGTCGCCGGCGTCGACAAGGGCAAGCGCACAAAGATTCTCGAAAAAGAGATACAGACGGGCGAGCATGAAAAGGTCCAGGGAGGCTATGGAAAATACCAGGGCACCTGGATCCGCTTTGAGCGCGGTGTCGAGGTCTGCCGTCAATACGGCGTCGAGGAAATGCTCCGCCCGCTTCTCACGTACGACATGGGTCAGGACGGAGGTATCGCCGGCCGTGGAGACCTCAACACCCCGACAAAGGAGCAGGCCATGGCCGCTCAGCGCAAGCGCCTCTACAACAACTCAGCTGCCGATACTCGCCCCAACGGCACCTCGGGCACCTTCTTCAAGAACATCTCCACCACAGCCTCTCACGCCGTCGCCGCCATCAGCAAGGCTCGCTTCGACTCTCCCGGACCCAGAAGCCGGAATGGACCCGCCCGCTCCGGCAGCTTTGCTCGCCAGTCTTCTTTCCAGAGCACTAACGATGACTTTCCCGGAAACTCGCAGCAGAGCTACACTTCCGAGTACAATGGCAGCCAACCTCCCCCGTCCTCCGCACCCGACCCCTCCTACCAACAGCAACAACAGCAGCAGCAGCAGCAGCAACAACAACAACAGCAACAGCAACGCCCATCGTCCCAACACGCCTCTGAGCCTGAACCCCCTCGCAAGCGTCAGCGCACCGCCATGACACCCGTCGACAGCTTCGGCGCCAACAATGGGTACGGCCAGAACATGGACATGTACGCATCAGCATTCCCTGGATCGCCTACGGAGCCCAACGAATCATTTGTGTACAACACGCAGCAGAGCGTCGTCATGCACGACCAGACACCCGATGAGGACGTCAATGGGTCTCTCCCGCCGCTGGCATACGAGGAGTCGCCCGACGTCAACAATAAGCGTAACCTGCTCATGGGGCTGTTTATGGACGACGGTGCCTCGGACAACTTCAAGCAGGACATGCTGTGTTCGTTCGCCCCCGCCGAACTGGACATGCCCATTGACAGTCAGAGCCACACAGCGCTTCACTGGGCGGCCACGCTGTCGCGCATGCCTCTACTCCGTGCGCTTATAGCTGCAGGCGCCTCCCCGCATCGCGTCAACCTGTCTGGAGAGACGGCTCTGATGCGCGCCTGTCTGGTGACCAACTCGATGGACCACGGGTCATTCCCCGACCTCCTCGAGGTCCTCGGCAGCACCATCGAATCCCGCGACCACAAGGGCCGTACAGTCCTACACCACATTGCCGTCACCAGTGCCGTCAAGGGCCGCAGCTCAGCGAGCAGGTACTACCTCGAGAGTCTGCTAGAATGGGTCGTCCGCCAGGGTAGCGTCCCGGGCAGCCAGCAGACCAACGGCAATATACCCAGCAGCGGGAGCAACTCTCAGCAGCCCAAGATGGGCATCGCGAGATTCATGACGGAAATTGTCAACGCTCAGGACAGCGCGGGTGACACGGCGCTCAACATTGCCGCCCGTATAGGCAACAGGAGTATCGTGTCACAGCTACTTGAGGTTGGCGCCGACCCTGAGATTTCCAACCGCGCGGGACTACGACCTCTTGACTTTGGTATCGGTGGAGACTCGGCGGAAGACAAGATTATCGTCAATGGGGACAGCAAGACGGATGTCAATGGTGTTGCTACCAACCCGCGTGCTCGTGAGAGCAGTGATGAGATTGTAGCTTGTGAGTACTTTTCCACCCTTCGCTATCACTCCCAATGTTTCTTGCGGTTCTAGCAACCAAAAACAATGAAAACACCAAGAGCCAAAACTAACACACACCAGCAATCACACACCTCCTCACCGAGACAAGCTCATCATTCCACCAAGAACTAAAATCGAAGCAAACATCCATCGACTCACTACACACGACTCTCCGCACGACATCCACACAGTTGACCGACGCCCGTCGCAACGCCGAACATCTCGCCGCCGCTCTCAAGAAGCAGCAGGTAGCCCGCCAGATGATTGCCAACCTAGCATCTATCCGACAAGACGACCAGATGCGCGCCATGCAAGAGCAGCGCGACACCACCTCGACATCATGGGAGACGGAGCTGTCGACTATTCTCGAGGCCGCATCATCGGGTAACCAGCCGCCTGGGAGTGGCTTCCTACCGTCGGCAACGGTGTTGAGAAAGCGTCTCGACGCTCTGGGCGGGTCAGTCAAGTCCACTAGGGCCATGGTCAATGGTCTCAAGAGCAGGAGTAGGGATGTCGAAGTCAAGTATAGGCGTGTCGTGGCGCTGTGTACTGGTGTTGCGGAGAATGAGGTTGATGCCGTGGTTGATGGACTACTCAAGGCTGTGGAGAGTGAGAATGATCTCGATATGGGACGTGTGAGACGTTTCTTGGGTGGTGTCGAGGGTACTACCGTTTAATATCTTGACTTCTCACTACGTTCGCTTTGAGACCTCACTAGATTCGCTTTGCACTTCTCACTGCGTTCGTTTTGAACTCCTCACTACGTTCGATTCTACCTCCTCGGGGTTCCCTCTGAGTCCTCATTTATGCCTTTGGCTTTCTTCTTGTCATATATACCCCATTTGGGTCTGGGTAATATCCTTACGGTAGCGTTCAAGGGTTTTTGTTTCTGGCTTTCTATCTAGTATAGTACATGTATTAGGCGGCGTTTTTCTTCTCTTTTTTGGCATTCTATATTTTTGTTTATATATTCTAGTTTGGTCTCTACAATGAAGTATGTTATATCTCTCACTGATCCTTTCCACTTCCACTTGACACGCCTCAGAGAGCGAGCGGAGCGAGGAGTAGCTCCACAGGAGGCCCGCGGCAGGGATATCAATATGACGTGGCCATTCTTCCTCGTCTTGATATTAAACCCAGCGAGCGGAACGAGAGGTAGCTCTCCGCAGGAGGCCCCCGGCAGGAGTATACCAGGAAGCTGTGCAAGGTGCTCAGTCTGGCTACTGAGTCCCGCGAGTATCCTAAACTAGTCATTGCGATTGAATGACGTGGGAGAGGGTGTCGGATGAAGGCTCATGTGACGAAGGGACAAGACTGGATGATGGCAAACTCCACAAGCATGAACCATTAGGTAGACAGCAGTAGCGGCAGTAGCGGCAGTGTTGGTAGAAATGGCAATGGCATGAAATTACTAGCATCATCTGATTCTGTACCAACATCTACCATGACGAAACAAGAAGTGGTATAGCACTTGTGCTTTCAGCGCTCCGTTAAAAACGGGTGAGTGATCGTGCTCCCAAGAAGAGCGCATACAGTGCATACATTGTTTTTTCCTCAATAACTCTCCTCGTCACTGAATACCTCACCGGAACACTCCCTGAGACTCTCCCTGAACCTCTCCCTGAATCTCTCACGCACCCCACAACTCTCTTCCTCACTCTCTTCCTCACTCTCTTCCTCACTCTCTTCCTCACTCTCTTCCTCACTCTGTCCCTCGCTCTCTTCCTCTATCTCTCTTATTTCCATCAAGAGATCAGCTCTCATCACACCCCGTAGGGAAGTGGTGATAGCCTCGAACCTCTCATTTCGACCCCAGTCCAGGATATTCCAGATATATCGTCGGAGACGCAAGTAATCCTCTGGTTTCTGGATGAGAAAGTTGTCAACGCCACGTGTGTGGTAACAATTGTCATGGTCGTCCTTCCACGTGATGAATAGACGAGCCTCGGAGTTGGTTGTGGCCAGGGACCAGGATACATTGGGAATCGCCGGGATTGGATTCCCTGCCGGCAAGACAAGATCCCCTTCGGCGGTGATGATTCTGTTAAGCTCGCGTATCACCTGGTTGAATACGTCCACGACTGAGCAGCACGATGCAGCTCCACCAAGACATTTGTCTGTGGTTCTGTGCAGGCTGCCGCAAATCAGTCCTTGTTGGTATGCGTCGTCGCAATCGGTTTCTATGACTAGGAAGGGGAACATGGTTCCATCATCGTTTGCCAGGCCGTCGAAGCCGGGGCCTTGGTCTAGGAGGTACGCAATCTGTTTCTCGGGGAAAGGACCGTTCCTATGGTGATAGCCGTACAGGAAATCCGGGACAGGCGTGTTAATACGGAAGCCCTCGTCATCTACCCTTGGGACGTGTTCTTCGTAAAAGCGACCGCTCTCGACGACGGACCCTTCAGGGTAGCTGTGTCGTTCTGGCAAAAAGTGCCTTCTGACCATGGATTTAACTTGGCGGGCACTGGCACTGTTTATGTTGCGAAGTAAATCCGGATCGTTTCCAATCCTAGAGTGGGAAGGGCCCGGCAAGTCTCCATTTCTCTCTCTCTTTGCAATCGCCACCGCCTCCGACGGTCCAGGAGGGAGCGGGAGATCGATGTATGGGCTGAGATTCTCAGAAAGTATGCCGTTGTTGACGAGATGAACACTTCGATACCAACCGGGGCTCCTTTCGGAATAATCCGAGGGCTGTCCAGACGCATCGGGCTCATTCATATACGGACTGGTGAGAGGATTTGATGGCCGGGGTGACTGTAGCATCGGAAGTTCTGTCTCTGGCGGAGTTTCAGCTGAACCTTGCGAATCCGAGAACTCCTCGACGGGAATCATCCGACGAACCATGGTGTTTGTAGGCCTGGGTTGCACAGTGTTCAATACGATGTTGTAGTGTCTGGGTCGAGGTGACAATCATGCACGACATGAAACTTGTTGGCTATATCGGAAGAGGGAGATCGCCAGCGAAGAAGTGGGAGGAGCACATTGATATATCTATTGTCCTGTATTCGAAACTTGTATAGTAATCTCTCTCCACGTGTTACCCTCTATCAATATCTGATGCTTCTTAACAGTCTTCCATCCCTAAGCCATGGCTGACCGCCAAGAGTCTAAGCTTTCTGTCTTCTTTTTTTGATACAAAAGTCCTAGAATATCACAGATGGCGCGAAAGCCTCTAGTGTCGTGTTTGAGCTTGATGTTGCGCCACTCGAACACTCTGATGCATCAGAGGCGTTTTGTTGCGAATGAATTGCACTATCCCTTTAACTGCGGTAAACTACCACCCAGGTCACGGTTTCCGCGTCAGCAGGAGAAGGAGTGAGGAAGAGCCTCGTAGCTATGTGTGTGGTGGGTTACTGTAGAGTCGTAGCTAGTACGCGGAGGCTCTACCGGCATCGTAGTACAGCTATGTGACTCTATCGGTAGAACCGTAATAGATATAAAGTGCGAGTACAATAGGTCTATCACGACGATGGTTTAAAAATAGATTGTAGTATAGAAACCACATCCACTCTATCCTATGTAACCCCTATGATGCAAACGAAACTGATCGGCGAGGTGGCAACGGTGCCGGCGCCACTCTCCGTCGTCTGAGTGAGTACTCCGAGTCTACACTCGTTATGCTTGGCGACGGCCGAGGAGTATTGGCCATTGTATTGAGAGCTTTTCCTCGCCGAGACCACTTTTGTCCTGCACTCAACCCTGGTGTAAGGTTAATCACCCAACGGACAATAGTCCCAAGCTCGCCCGTCATTAACAGACCCAGGAAGATGACCATGACAGTGACAGGGATGGCAACAGCCCAGTATATGGACTGACTTGCCTCCATATCACGGACGTCCTTGGTATTCATACCAAAGATGCTGGAAACTGCACTCAGAGGGAGGAAGATGATTGTCACAATGGTAAAGGCATATATAGCCTGCTCCTGACGATCCTTTGTCGTGTCTATGCGGTGGCGGTTCTGGAAACTATTGTCAGCGTATACCATAGACGACGCTGATTACTGTTAGTAAATATAAGTCGTACCTCAGCTTCTAGTGTTGATGCGTGACCTTCAATCTCATCAAACTCGCGGTCCCGACGGTCCAAGTGCTGCAAGCATTCTTGCAGGAACACAGTACGGAAGCCTCCGGGATCTGTAGCTCTGATCTTAAAATTGGCACCTTCATCGAGCGAAGATTCAAAGTCGTAATCGCCTGCCTGGTTCCACTGGTATGCACCACCTGCTGCCCCAGGTCTCCGGTAGTAACCATCTGTGTCGTAGCGAGGTGGATCTCCATAACCGTGCAATGTAATGTGATCACGGTCGGGGTCAATCGCTCGGGTACGAGGCCGACTCGGCGCGGACATTTCTGCGCGACTCGTCATGTACACGTCCGCCTTCCGGGTCCCATATGCCGTAGCCGCGGAAGAGCGCTGGTTCGACTCGAGGGTGCGGAAGATGTGCTTCTGGGATGCAATTACACCTCTCAAAACGGATACCTCATCCCGCAGCATGCTAGTCCGGTGCTCCAACGATCTATCAGACGACTTGGCTGCCATCTCCGACTCCTAGTGTTATTTAGTAACTGATATCAATATCAATTCCTTGAGAGTAGTCGAACGTACCAGTGAGTTCAGGTACCAAGAGTATATCTTCTTCGTATCAGGGAACCCTTGAGTAGCATCGTGGAGCAGGCCCATGCTCATCAATGAGACCAGGTCCAGAGGCAGAACAGACGACGTGTTTAGAAGAGGCTTAGTCTTGTTCCCCAGGCGCTCGAGAATCTCAAATGTGGACTCCTCTATGAGATTGGTTGCCCCCTCACGAAGAGAGTCACCGGTATATGAATCGCTGCGGACGTATATCAGTCCCATCAAGAGTTGCATCCATCCTTGGAGCAGTCCGACAGGCAGGTCTATGCTCTGGCGGGCCGATGGCTGGACATGGGCAAAGATGATATTGAAGCTCATGATGCGTTTGACCAGATGCTGAAACTCTCCGATGAGCAACGGTAGCTGGTTGTTGCGTGTTGGATACGGTCTATCCACGAAATCTTGAAGACCGCTATCCTCCCTACCATCCGCTGATGGCGTCTAAAAGTACAGTTAGTAGATTGACCTATATATAAGACAATCAATTTCATAGAGGGGGGGAGGCTGGCGTACCTTGAGCATGTTTTCAATTGCTCCCCAGTACCGTCCGACAGTAATGAAATCGAAATTTGTTGGGAAGAAGAATCGGAACACTATGTCGGCCGAGTTGAAAAAGGTGACCTGCTCTTCGAAATCGCGCTGGAGCTTGACCCAGTCCCTTATAGACCCATCCGATGGTTTCGAAGCGGAGATGTCTTCAGAGCGGGACTTCATCATTGAGTGCACCGCTTCCCTGCTCGATTGGGGAGCAGCAGTATACACACTGCGATCGGTGAGGCTTGTACCATTGAGGAGGAAGTCCTCCACTTCTTCCATGTGGCTGTCAAGAGCTCCGACGTCAATCGTGGTCCCGTCAGATAGTGATACTCCATCCAGACAAGTGAACACTGCCGTGTCGATTATCCCCGTCTTCTCGTCCAATGTGGCATTGCGGAGCTTCAAGGTCTTCCGTGACGAGCCATCACTTTCCGGTGATGCCTCGTCCACACCAACTTTTGGAGTGCTTGTGGTCGATTGAGCAGGCGTGTCATGACCTAGAGGAAGCAGAATCCCATGAGGGGGGAAGTAAGTCGCAGAGGTCCTGGGAACTGGTGTTAACACATGAACTAGGCACGGAGTCGTATAAGGAAGGTAGAGCATACGCCAGCTGAAGATCGAGGGTAACATTAATAGTCCTGGCCATGTGGCAGATCTTGGGCCATTCCTTTGACTTGACGGCTCGCTTCTGGCGGTAGAAGGTGATCGGCTGGGGCCAGAATTCAAGGAAATGGGTAATAAAGTCCTGCAATTGATGATCCAATGTCAGAAACAATGCTAGTACATGTGAGTCACAAAGAACATGAAGCTTCGAGTACTAACAAGCCAGGTTGAGCATTCGTCAACAGATAGACTCCACATGACGGAGCCTCCGTATGATACGAGAAGCCGGGCGTTGGATGTATTTTGTTCTGGCGACAGACTGGAGGGAATCGAAGAGAGGGAGATGAAGTCGCCACACAAGTAATCTTGGGACATGCGACCGCAAGTGACAAGGAGAGCTATACCATCGTCAGCAATGAGCAGAAGTCAGAAGGGTTATACATGTATCATTCAATCTTACAATTTCCCAAAACCAGAGCCCAGAGTTGCGGAATGTGAAAGCACCATCCTGGTGGCGCTATTTGTCCCACAGCTTGCTGCATATCGCGACTCTGGGTGGCATTGGAGAAGTATGCCTGAAGGAGAGTATGTATGGGAAAGGCCGGCTTATCAGGCGCATCAAGACCCGAGTACTTCTCAAGACTGAAGTAAGGAAGGCACGTCCAAGTGATGGCGTGCGCCTTATTAGGCCGGTCGCTACCTTGACCATCTGATGAAGGGAGCACGTGTTGGATACAAGAGGGTTCAATGTGCTGCGCATATCGGCCACTTGGTGTACCGATGGGCTTGATGAACTTGCGTCTTACACGGGTAAGTATATCGATGATTCCCTTGCGCTCTACCTTTGTCAGATTTGTTGCCTGGCTTGCAACGGCCTAAATGTTGTTAGATTGGATGTCCATGTCGTATCTGGTGTTGAGGTGACATACTGAGAACTCGACAAAGTCCATTGATGTGCGACAAAGGTGACTGCATTCATTCATTTAGTAAATGCAAAATTCCGTGTATAAGTTAATCATGTTCACTTACATCCATCGAAACATTGGCTGATCCTTTGGCTTGGCATCCATCGATGTAGACAATCCGGCCGAGTGAGTGCCACCAAACAGCCCATCACCAGTATACCGAGACTCGTGGACATTTGTGACAGGGTGCTTGGGCTTGAGGTTATCAGAAGACTGATGTTCACCAATCTTTTCAGACCCGCCGTTCACATCATGCTCATCGCTGTTGTTGAAAGTACCCGGCGAAGAGGCCTGTAGCAATCGAGACGGCACAAAGTCGTAGATGACCGTAGGTGGCTCGTTGAGAGCCAGATTGGTGTGTGTCTGTTCCTTGCGCCTCCTCTGTCTCCTGGCTGACGCTCTGGCTTCGGCATATGCGCTTGATGTATCTGAGTACACTGAAGATGGGCGCGATCCATAGTAATGTCGCGAGGAAGCGACACTCTGCATAAGAGGTACAGCTCTCACCCGACGAGGTCTGGAAGGACGGCCCTCTGGATCTGCGTCGCTGTCGCTACTGTCGCTGCTTCTGTTTCGAGATGATTCCCTGGTGAAGCGTACCCCACGGGAGGGGTACTCCAGATCTCTCTCCCTCGAGTTCCGGTCTACTCTAACACCGTCTGAAAACTCTCTGACCACGCTCACTCGATCGTATGGATCTGGATCAGTCTACACATTTGCGCTGTTAGAGTTGGCCATTGTTCTCATATCTCGTCTCATCCGCACGGTAGTCCTACCCTCACCACAGCCTCTCTCCCAAGATACATGGGAGGATCAATCTCCCGAGTAGAGCGACTGGGACGCCTATCATATTCCTCCTCCGCGACAGGAACTCCGGGGAAGGTCCGTCGTCGGCGTGGGTGCTCGGGTTCTGGCGGGTCAACGGGGAACAAATGTCTAGACGCCATTGCAACTAGCAAGTTTGAAAGACAGAGCAACTCGACTGTTTCAATAAGGTCAATCTTTGGCAAGTTGTCGCAAAGATTGTAATCGCAATCACTGCCCTATATGAAGCCCTCAAGTATGGATTTTCAGTGACAACGATTCTCACGTCCCTGCCGAGCGGGGGCCAAAGTCTTATGTGCATACAGGTTGCAGGCCCATAAATGGTTGGGACCAGCAGGGATGCAGGCGGTGATGCTTACGGCGTACAGAGCCGAAGCTGCAGGAAATGATCCCCTCGAAGGCACAGCACAGCCAATGGCTCCATAACCGGGCTGGCTAGTCTTTGGGTGATCAAACAGGTTTTGCATGTGGCTTTTCTAGCATATGCCTAGCAATGCTATTTCTGGAGACAATATTCAGAAACAAGGCTGAGATTATTCCTTTTCAAAGGGTCGGATATTATACATTAAATAGTACTCAAACACTGAATACATACACAAGCACCATAGATTCCTCCTACAACCCCATGACCCGACGAAGCCCAATATTCCCCACGACAAGCGACGGCCCTATGGAAAACGTTCCCTTACCGGGCAACTTGTCATCCAACTTCCCCATAGCAGTCTGAACCAGGAACTGACCCAGAGGAACGGTAGGCGAATGGAAATTAGGCGTGACCCGACGCAAGAAAGGGCTTATGGTCTCCACGGTGCGGAACATGAGCCACCTCTGCGGCAGATAGGGCTTGATAGCCTCGTGTCCCGAGTGGTCCACTCCGGCCGGGCGCACCGAATCCGCTTGTAAACTACCGGCCAACTCGGTGGTCAGATCAGCCAGCTTAGTCTCCGTCTCGCCCTTGACGCGACTGAAGATGGCAGAGAAGCGCCCTGGTGTCTGTGTGGCGCCCTCGCCCGAGACGTAGATGAATCGGAATGGTGATTTGTCGGTAGATGAGTCGCTGCCTCCCTCCTGTGTCGATGACAGCGAGGCGAACGCCCTGGCCGCCTCGAGGGTGTAATCCCGTGTGATCTTGACGTACTCCTCTGCGCTGACCTGGGTCTGGCTGATGCCCAGTGCCCAGACGCAGCCATTCGCGCCGCGCAGCTGGTCTAGAACTTTGGCGTCGTACTTGGAGAAGTCTTCGTGGATGATGACCCGCACGCGAGGGTCTTGCGCCGCCTCGGCCATGGGCACCGGTCTGCGGCTCAGGATGCTGATCTTTGTAATCTCCTTTGCGTGCAGCATGGCGTCCAAGGCCGAGAGACCTACTAGGCCTGTGGCACCGGTGAGGATGAGATGCATTTTGTTGTCGTCAATATTTCCGTGTCGTTTTTTTTTCTTTCGCTCTTTCGTTCTTTCGCTTCCTTTTTCGATGTGGGGAATATGCGATCGATAAAAGGCATTGACTTCTAAAAGGATCTCATGCTTCATATATACCTAAACTCACATGTAAGACTGGTATGGAGACCGGGTTCGGGTTTAAGCCTCCCCGGAGATAGCAGGTCCGTTGTGACCGTTGATGGCCACCATGGAACTTTTTTTTGGTTGCCTAGGCTTCACAAGCTGACGTTTTTGCTAAATTGCACTCTGCGGCTAAGTGTTAGTACATATTAATTGATTACGCTCGGGACTTCTCTGGGGGTCGTAGATCTCATGCAGGTTGCTTACTTTCAATTGTATAGGTACCCAGTTCCTACCCTAGGAGGGCGATGCTTAGGAAGCCAGGCACGGAGACACGGCATACTGATGCGATTCTAATGCCGACGGGGTTTAAGGGTCTACTTCCAGTCAGTTCGTCATAAGCCCCTGTGCTTTCAAATCACGTCAAATCACCACCTCTAAGCTCCCCTTGTGGCGTGAAGACTGCTTTCTAGGAATCAGGAATGATATATTATATAGATATTGATGCTTTGGCAGTGAAAGGCAAGAAAGAGCAATGAATGTCTAGAGTCCAAGCCAGAAAACAACAATAGTAGTGTTTTTTAATAGAGAAAATCATTGAAATAAGAAAACCCCCAATTCCCATCTTCCATCTTTGACCGTGTCGCGTGAGAAGACGTCTTACATGTATCGCTCATGCAGAGTTGGTAAAACATCATTAAAAATAGCTACCCATGAAAGGGTGAAAACAAAAAAAAGAATAGTTCCCATGGTTGAAGATGCACGGGGTAAAGAAAATATCCACCATGTGTGGGTGTGGATTCAATTAGAATCGGTGCTGGCGACCGACACTCTCGACGCGAACGCCCAGCTTGACCATCTCGCGCGAGTCAATGACACCGCGACCGTCAAAGACCCAGCGAGGCTTGGCCATGGACTCAGCAATCTGGACCCAGTCGATGCGCTCCTTGGGCTTGTACTCCTCGGCGCTGCCCATTCCGGTAGCGAAGCCCGTGTTCTTGGACTCGCGGGTCTGGATGCAGTCGGGGCAGTCCTCCTCACAAGCGGGCTCGGGGTTGTAACGGTTGAGGGGGTCGTCGTTGGTGGCGTCGGCCTTCTGAGCGAGGAACTTGTGCAGGGCGAGGATATCATTGGGAGAAGGAGCAGCGTCGTCGGCAGCGGCGGCGGCGGCGAGCGAGTCAAAGGGACGAGGGTCGACCTTGGGGTTGGGCTTGCGACCAATCATCTTGGCGGTGGAGTTGACGGCAGCGTTGGCGGCGGGAGGGGGAGGGGGCTGGTTGCGGAACTCGTCGAACTCGGTGGCGATGACGACGGCGGTGCTGCCCTTGCAGGCGTCAAAGGCGTTGCCGTAGACGGAGATGTTGTCGAGCTGGGCGACGGGGCCGAGGAGGAGCCTGATCTCGTCCTTGATGACGAGGGGGTTGCAGCAGGGGTCGAAGACGGCGATCTCTCGCGGCCTCTCCTCGAGAAGAGTCTTGATCATCTCGAGGGCAGGGGCCTCACGCGTGTCTGACGTGTTCTTCTTGAAGGCGAAACCCAGGATGGTCACCTTCTTGCCGACAAGAGTGTTGTTAAGGCACTTGATGATGCGGTTGGTGAAGCGGTCGCGGGCGTACTCGTTCATCTTGACGACCTGGCGCCAGTACTCGCCGACCTCGGGCAGGCCCATGGTGTCTGCCAGGTAAACGAGGTTGAGGACGTCCTTCTTGAAGCAGCTGCCACCGAATCCGATACCAGCCACCAGGAACTTGTTTCCGATACGCGGGTCAACACCAACGGCCTTGGAGACCTCGTCGACGTCGGCGCCGGTCTGCTCGCACAGGGCTGAGATGGAGTTGATGCTGGAGATGCGCTGGGCAAGCATGGAGTTGGCGACCAGCTTGGCCAGCTCGGACGACCAGACGTTGGTGGTCAGGATGCGGTCGCGGGGCACCCAAGCAGCGTAGACGCCCACCAGGGCCTCGGCGGCCTTCTTGCCCGAGGGCGTGGGTGCCGATCCGATCAGGATACGGTCGGGGTACACCAGGTCGTTGACGGCGGTACCGGCAGCCAGGAACTCGGGGTTGGAGAGAATCTCAAAGTGGACACCAGGGCGGTGCATGGCAAGCTGGGGGGTGAGAGAGTGGGGTCAGCAAGGTTGTGTTCAATGCGAAAGACGAGGGCACGGATGGGATTGATGATGGAAGCTTACAGTGTCGGCGACGAGCTGAGCTGTCCGGCAAGGGACGGTGCTCTTCTCGACAATGATGGCACCCTCACGGGCATACTGAGCGACGACGCTGGTGACGGCCTCAAAGGCAGTCATGTCGGTTGCGCTGCCAGCGCCGACACCGCGGTACTTTGTGGGGGTGTTGACAGCGACGAGGACAATGTCGGCCTCGCTGATGCTCTTGGCGACATCGGTGGTGAAGAAGAGGTTGGCGGGACGGTCGGTGATTGTCAGGTCGGCAGCAGCGGAGTCTGTAGGGTCGCTGGGGAAGACGGTCCTGCGACCGCCATCACGGGCGATGCGCACAATGTCGCGCAGACCAGGCTCGTAGATGGGAGGGTGCTGGGAGTTCCAGCGACGGATCCTCGTCTCGTCGCGATCGACAACGGTGACCCTGATGTGGGGGTTCTGGTAGGCGACGACGGAAGCCGTAGGGCCACCTGTAGTAACATGAATGTCAGTTCAGAGGGTTCACAGTCGGACATTAAACCCTGTACCAATCTGCGCGTGTACATTGGTGTCAACTGTGTACACTGTATGTACTAGTAGTAGTAGACACCAGACATTGGCGGGACATGGCGGGACATGCATCAAGCGTGTCTTGGTCAAACACATGCGCCTACATGTAGACAGCTTTGAAGCAAGACAAGACGATAAAACGTACCAACATAACCAGCTCCAACGCAGCAAATGTTCTTGACAATGACGTCGCCAGTGTGACCGTTCATGTCAGTGGTAGAACCATTGAGCTCGAGGCTCTTGACCGAGTCGACGACAGACTCGGGGATAGACGGCATGATGATGGTGAGATGGATGTCTTTGTTATGTTTCGAAAGGGTTGCGAGTAGACTGTGTGTGTGTGCGTAAATGTTCCTTCCGGACTTCGTTCTTATTGTTTCCTTTTCCCTCGTCGCTTTTTAGAAATCAGAAGGCGTGACGCGTGGCTGATTCCTATATGGCTTGAATGTACAACTGTAACGACCAACACACACAGAGAGGCGGGGAGGGGGTATACAAGCAGGGAAGGAGCAAGATGATGAATGAAGCAAATAACGAAAGAGCAGAAAAAGATTGAGAGAGAGGCCACGTTTGGAACGAACGAAGAGAGGGAAAAGGAGTAGGT
>FYEV01001758.1:61180-113008 GCA_900188565.1 Geosmithia flava
GGGGGGATGTGCGCCAAGAAGTAAGTCGGAAAAGGTCCCCAGTGAGCACTAAATGATACAATGTACGAGTACGCTCGCACTTGACAAAGGCGGGTAATACAACGGACAAACGGGACGAGGCGGGATTAGGGATTAGGAATTACGAGTAGTAGTAGTATTACCAAGGGGGGGGAGGGGGCGGAGGGCGGAGGGGAGGTATCCATCTAGACATTTTTTACGAGGCTGCACAGAGTGGGCCGATGAGAGAAGTAAAGGACCCTAGGCGGTCCAGTCTCGCCATCAGAGGGAGAGAGAGAGAGAGAGAGGCACAGCAAAACATCGGAGAGGCACGGACTGAGAGGAGGATTGAGAAGATTGGAGAATGAGAGAGCCCAGGCTCTACTAGGGAGAATGGAGACCCCTGGATGGCGCTAAATGCTGGGCGGATTGTTGGCTAATGAGGGAGAGAGAGAGATGGAGAAAAAAGTCGAGTCGGCCGGTCGCTACGAGTACGTCGTATTTACTCGAATCTCGTAGAGTCGGATGGTCGGATTGAATGGGGCTGACATTGGCTGCTGTACATTACGAGAATGATATACTGTATGTTCCAGTCTCTAGTAATACACGTATCATCATCATTGATGGGTCTTCTCCTCTGTTTTTTTCTTCTTCTTGACTACACTAGCTGAAGACCTTTGAGAACAGAGAGAGAGAAACGAAAAACAAAATCAGTCTGTGCTGAGGCGGTGCGCATACGTACGACCTAGTACTTCCATTCTCAGTCTAGACTGACTTGTTGATGTTGTTTGCAGGGGTCCATTTAGGGGTCTTTCTGCAGGGATGTTTCGAATAGTACGGAGTACGGAGTACGACTCACGAGTAAGTCCTAGGGACGACTCTTAAAGCGGTGACAGATTCTGCCCTTGAATTAGTTCAAGTCGCGGGGCAAAGAACAGTTCCGTGACCGAGTCCGATCCTTCCGGTCTGTTCTTGGCTCTCGGACTAGAAGTTGAGGTTGTCGACACTAGGAGTACAGATAGACCATCAACACTTGATTGACAATTATTCAATACATTCAATATCATTACCATCTGTGAATGAATAGTTCCTTGACATACACAGCCCTCTGAAAAAGAAAAAGAAACCACCTGATTAAGCCCGTATCTTTTGTTGTCCCACTCTCAAGTAATCACACGTGAGATTCTTGGCTGATAACGTGCAATGAGCCAACCAGCACGCCAAGCCTCGTACAACTCGGGACCGGGGACAGGGGCAAAGAGAGGAGAAAGAGAGAGAGAGGGAAAAAAAACTCTTGTCAAGAAATATGCCTAAAGAGCCAAGCTGTTAGTAAAAGTTTCTAATTCATGCATGACAGCTAGGGGACTCGTATTTTTCAACACCTTGGCGACATACACGAAGGGAAGGATCGAAGACGGTAGAAAGAGAAGAAGACTGTCACAGTTTCTTTACGACCAGTTTACGACTCCGTACAGAGCGCTTTGCGTGGGAGGAATAGTACATGTACATACTCCGTACCTGATGTGGCAATCATTAGCAAGAGACAGAGAGTGGAGATCACGGTCGGTAACGCGTTCCGTCTACCTGGATAGTACGACACATTGATATGATGAGGAGATTATTCCATTTAATCCAGGCTGTCAGTGGGATGCTTTCCATAGTATTCAATTTTGTTACATGTGCGGAGTACTCTTCGCATATTGAATATCGTAGCCGAATCCCGAATCTATGGCTCGTGCACTCTTTGCAATGGACTCAACTATTAGGACAACCCGAGATACATGTACACAATAACAGTCCAGGGTCTGTACTCGTACTCTCCATAATACTCTGTACGAGTACGAGTCCACGTCCAGTCCCTGCCTCGCCTCGCAAGGCAAAGTGTGCAACCAACACCTGCCGGTTACCGCTCCTCCAAACTAGGGAAAGCCCACACACAGTAATGAGTCTTTCCCATCTTTCATCTCACTCATTCTCTCCTTCTTCCTCTTATCACTATCTACAATGAACCCACGGGCAGTTGCATCTTCCATGGTCCTCTGCAACCCCCCACCTGAACGTTTTCGCCTCATGTGAGGCAATAGAACGGAACCCCATGACTAGCGGAGTTCCTTCTAGGGGGCGCACAATCAATCCCTTGAAAGCCAAGAGAAAGACCACGGGACCTGAGTCGAGTCTTTAATCGCAGCATGGCAGCATTGCAAGCAACGAAATGGTGACGCGGGCACGAGAAAATCCAAAAGAAGATGTGCACACATGCACATTGAACAACAGAGAACATGAAAGCCAGTCATCCAACCAAGAATGACACGGGATGTGGCTTTGGACGATACTGAGCTATTCGTCTCGTCTCCTTTTGGACTTATCCGGTCGCGAATTCGCACAATGTGGTTCCGCTGTGGCTTCTGATTCGTTGTCGCCCCGCCGCCATATCTCGAACCAAGATTGACAAGAACCATAACCTTGGACCTCTACTGAGTAAGAGGCTGGGCTTGTCTTGTACATGCATCAATGTGCTTTTACAATCAGTGGTCATCAGATTGATGATAATGATGACCCCTCATCAAGAGGTGAAAGTGCACTTTCAGAAGGAAGGCTCTTGAAGCAATACGACATGGAGATATCGATATGTGATGCCAAGGCGTATTGCCAGTAGAATCATTGAATTCTACAGATCCAAGTACTCATACATCCAAGAACCCAAGTCCCTGTCAAGGTTGTCATCGGTTTGATCGACCTTTACCCATAAAACCTTCAGGGCCCCCAAAGTTCTCATTCCATAGCGTCGCTCAACCGATGATCCCCCTCCCCCACCAGACCAAACTCCATATCCCCCATGTCCCAGGGCCATCACGGACAAACACCGTCCAACTGCCGGAGCGCGTGACGGCCCCTGTCGCTTCTCGTCCGTTCGTTGTCTAACTCTCGTCGCCACGCGCCAACTGGTTGGACCACCCCCCGGATGCGAACCACAAGGTCATGGCCACCTACATGGTAGCTCAAGGCACCTCGACCGCTTACTACAGCACGTGGGCCAATATCATGGTCCTCTGAGGTCCTGAGCCCGGGGCGGATGAGCGGGGAGGGCGCGCGCGAACATGATGATTCTAATGGTCTTTGGCCGTCTTAGTCGCGGTCCATCATTCCCAACTATGTTTGAATACATTTATTAACTTCCAGGACTCGTACTGTGGCATGTCATCCAAGTTTGATCCCGGCTGTAGTTTGTTCTTATTTCTTCCTTGTGCCTCCCATTTTCTCTACGTGCACTTTCTAGGTTCATGCAGTCATTGCTGCCTTATCGTCCAGTCATATCGACATCACCAACAGCCTCATCGTCATTGCTTTCGATACCAATACAGAGACCCCGACTTGAGTTGTCAAAAGGGTGTCTTTAATATTTGAATCCTCTCATCTTCCAAATACTCACATTTCTGTCATCTCTCTTGATTTTGTTTCATCGTCCACACCATGGATTCCATCATCGCACAGCCGCTGCAACCACAGCAACAGCAGGCGCAACCCGACGGTCCTGCCGATCTATCGCAGTTTCCCAAAAGCCTCGAGGGAAAGCGCATCCTTCTATGCACCGAGTCGTTTGGTCCCGTCAACGGTGTGAGCCGTACGACGCTCATGCTGGCCAACCACCTCCGCGCCAACGGGGCTCAGGTAGCCGTCGTGGCTCCCCACAACCACACCAAGCACAACACATTCACGCCGCCGCCGTCACCATCCCTCTCGCCCGCCGACAAGCCCCAGCCCGAGGTGCGCGTGACGGGATACCCTCTACCCTTCAACCCCGAACTCTCCATCGTGTACCCCGTACGCAACTCGACGCTGTACGAGCGCACATTCGGGCTCGACCAGCCCCCCGACCTCATCTACCTCGCCTCCCCGGCCAGTCTGGGCTTCCAGGTCATGCTCCAGCTTAGACAACAGCCCCGTGAGAATCAGGTGCCCGTCATCTGCAACTTCCAGACAGACCTAGCAGGCTACTGCCAAATCCTGTTCCCGGCTCCGCTGAGCGACTTTGCTGTCTGGGCCTTCGCCACAGCCCAGAGCTACCTGTTCCGTCACTCCTCCGTCAAGACAATCTTCTACCCGTCGCAGTTTGTCAAGCGCTACCTCGTCGGGCAAAAGGTTCAGGCCGACAAGATGGAGCTGCTCACCCGCGGTGTCAACACCGACATGTTCAACCCGGGCAGGCGTCGCGAGGACCTGCGTCGTCAGATTGCTCCCAACGGCGAGACCATCTTTGTGACTGTGTCGCGCATCGCCGGCGAGAAGGGCTTCAACTTCCTCGCCCAGGCCGCCAAGGAGATGGATACCCGCGGTCTTCCCTTCAAGCTGCTCATCGTCGGTGGAAACCGTAATGCCGATGTTGAGAAGGAGGTTCAACAGATGTTTGACCCGCTGCGTGAGCAGGGCAAGGTCATCTTTGCTGGCTTCAAGGTGGGCGAGGATCTGGCCGAGGCATACGCTTGCGGTGACGTGTTTCTACACTGCTCTGTCACCGAGACGTTTGGCCTGGTGGTGCTAGAGTCAATGTCCAGCGGCGTGCCCGTGATTGCCCGCGACGAGGGTGGTCCCTCAGATATTGTCAACCACTCGGAGACGGGCTTCCTCGTCCCGCCCAACGACCTGGATGACTTTGTCGGCAAGGCAATCAAGCTAGCTACAGACAACAACCTGCGCGCCCGTATGGCCACGGCTGCCCGCGCTGCCGCCTGCAATGCCACCTGGGAAAAGGTCAACAACAAGGTCGCATGGCGTATGGCCGAGACCATTGCCGAGCACAAAGAAGAGCAGAAGGAGTTCCACCGCTCCGGCGTAGCCACCAACCCTTGTGCTGTGACGCCAGCCACAATGTCACTTGCTTCGCCGCAGCTCGTCCCCGTGTACGGGTGGTTGATGATGAACGATGGTGTTCGTGAGGCAGTCACTCGTCGCGTCGTCGATGCTCGTCTCATGGGTGGTCTTGGCATCATCTTGTCCTGCTGGCTCGTCACAGGGTGCTACATGATTTTTACTGAGTGTGCACTCTGGACAAAGGGGAAGTTTAGGTCTGATGGCAAGGTTGCCAAGTAATGGGCTTTCCACATCTTCTTGATGCGTTGTCTTTCCCTTTTTTCTTTCTTTCTTGATGTCTTTGAATTTCTTGATTTCTCCCCCTCTTTCTATAGATTGATAGAATGAGGCGCGTGGTGAAAGGGGCGCAAATGGCGTGAGACGCCTGGGGACTTTGGTCTATTTAATACTTCCTTGAATTCTGGATATATCTTCTCTTGGATGTGTCCAACAGCATTGGGATCACCGGAATCGTTTTATGTTTCTTTCTTTTTGAGCAACTTCTTCTTTTCTTTTCTTTTTTTATTTATATTAATGATACCTAGGATATGAATGTTTATTTTCTATTTTATGACAGAATTTGTTCTTCAACATTGTTTCCAATGATGAAAAATATTACACCATGTGCTAGTGCATCTGGTACAACAATAGTGTATAAGTGAGCAAGACGAAAACAGACTTGACACACCAACGTCGTCTTCGTGAATTCAAAAAATACAGAAGAGATTAAAGGCCAAGAGGGTATTAACAAGAGAAGAACCGTCATGTATATCATGAAGGACCAGAGGCAGAGGCAAAGACAGAGGCAGAGACAGGAGTGGTCAAGGACGAATAAACGTTAAGACATCAAATGGCTTAGAGGTTCAAGACTTAAATGCCCATACGCTTAGACCTCATGCGACCACCGGCAATGCCAGCCCTCTCCCTGTACATCTCCCTGTAACGCCAACGCTCGACAGTGCCGAATCCGTAGGCGGCGAAACCCAAGACAGTCCAGGACATGGTGATGATGAGACCGACGGGGAAGATGAGGAGCTGCGTTCCGGGGAGGACAAAGGCGACTTCGCCGTCGCTCAGACGCTGGGTCTGCTTGTCGACTTCGGTCTGGGCGAGGGCGAGGCCAGAAGTGGGTGACATGTCGGAGAAAACACCGGTGAGGAAGGCGGCTTCGTTGGGCGAGAGTTGACTGGTCAGGTTGCCGGCCGTGGTCTGGGCTGTGAGGGAGAAGTTGGGCATGACGAGCCTTTCAAAGTCGGACCTGTTTTCTCACATGTCAGTGGTGGATACAGAGGGACGAGAAGGGATGGGAAGTTAAACATACATTGACATGTTGTCCTTCATCTGGGCCTTGTTAATCTGTCCGACGAGCGTGTAGGACTGGAGAAGGGTCGGCTGTTCGTCGTCGGCCTGACGGGCAGCCAGGGACTTGCCACCAACCAGACCGTTGCCGGAAACCTGGTCCTTGGACACCGAGGTGACCTGGGCATTGGCAAAGTTGACATTGACGTCTGTGTCGTTGGCCGTGACGCCGACCCAGGCACCGCGGGCCGTGGAAGCGCGGTACAGACCGACGTCGGCCTCGAAGATGCCGTTGCGGGTATCGAGAGATGGGAGGTTGAGGCAGATGGCCATGCCAGAGGGGCTGGCGACGCGGGGCAGCGATCCGAGAGTCGACTGGCACGCGGCGATGGTGTTGGCGGACCAGTTGGTCATGTTGATATTTGTCGATCCCGCCGTGGTGTCGGCTCGGTCTTCGAGGGTGGAGTATCGGCTCATGAGGAGGGACTCAAACGATCGGGCGAGGATGTCGTCGGCTGTAACGATGGTCTTGACTGTGACTTCCGAGGCCCATGATGCCGCAACGGCAGCGCCGAGGGCGACAGCGATGGAAGAACGCATTTGACCTCTGAAAAGAAGAAGAAGAAGAAGAAGCAAGTATTAAAAAATGATTTAAACAAAAACCGACCCGCGGTTGACAAGAAAGTAACAGGGCGAAAGAAAGAGAGAGAGCGAAGAGGTTTCGACCGGCGAGACTGGACAAACAAGAACAGAATGAAAGAAAAGAAAAGGAAAAGAGAGGAAAGAGAAGCAAGAAACGGACAATGAATAGTAGAATGGAAAAGGAAAAGAGGAACAAGGGAAACATACAGCTTCTCAGAGTAAAATGACTGTCAAGGGGGGGGCATAACTGCCCAGACCTTGTTGCGACAAACTGCTCGAGGCAGAGGAAACATGCGATGAATGAGAGCCCATGTAGCAAAGAAACAGTCTCATGATAGTTGCCATCAGGTGTAATTTCTACTGGGGACGGGGACGGGGGGGCGCAATATTGAATGACCCTCGTACCATAACGGACATCCATGAATAGCTGCCACACCCCCTCATTGTACGAGTACGGAGTACGGAGTACCTGTAAGTGGAGATTAGTTCAAGTTGGAGTCAAAGACAATAGCGAGTATCTGGAGGCTGTACGAGAGGATCCCGGTAACCAGCGGCCGATAATACGTGTATTGTAGTCTTGGAAAGTCTTGGACAGCGGGAACCATGTTGCCTTTCTGCTGCCATACGAGGCTATTTGGCCCCCCCATGGCGCATAGAGAGTATATGGACCAGAGAATTTGGTGTACGGACCAAAGAATGGGTTGATCGAATACCGCGTACAGAGTATTACCGTCCACTCATGGTACAGCATGAGGGGGCTTGGCGCTTCAACCCCTGCTCCGAGAATTGATACCTGCGACTCATAGTGTCGCAGGTTGCGCCGGTGAGGGGCCATAACAGTCTTGGCGTGGTTCCTGACGTTGAGTGCATTGGAGAGGTTTTGATGCGTACGAGTACGCATACGGAGTATTGCGGTGAGTAATAATGTCATGAGACTCTGGACTCAGTAGCACTCTGTAGTCACAGTATTAGCAGTCTGTGATGTTCTGTCCATACTCTGTGATGTTTATGTTGAAAGGGAAGGAAGGAGTTGATGGTCTGGAGGCTTTGGGTGAGCAAATGCCCTTGTATGATTATGTAATGCCCGAGAGGTGAGAGTAATATTTATAGTGGTTGAGCGCTATATTTTGGACGGTGGAGCGCTGTAAAGAGATGTGCTATGTACATGAGCTGTTCAGCGTTGTAGTTACAGTGGCTGTGCCCTACAACTGCCTACAACTGCCAGGTGCATATGCTCATGTTCCCGTCTTCAAGCCGGTCATGACCATCTGATACTCCATATAATAAGGTCATGATATAGAATTGCAGACTGCAATAGAAGAAAAAAGTATGCAACATGGTCGTCCGTCTCATCCCTGTATTAGCACCTGGTTCTCGACGTTCCATAAACAAGGTTGCAACAAGGTTGCTACAAGGCCTAGTTCAAGGGGTGAGGGTTCGTGTATCAGACTGGGACAGTTCAATGGGCCTGGTCTGGGTGCTGGGGGTCAGCATCGGTCCATCGGTGCTTCAGATGTAAAGGCTCTATCCAGATGGGAATTGAATTGGATTGAAATGCGAATTGCCGAAAATGAGCCCTACATTATTACTCTTTGATTTTCATTGTGCATGACGTATGCTGTGAATGGGACTGATATCCGTATATACGGACATGGAGTATTACACCCGTGTACGGGCCAGCGGCTACCCGATACCTAGCATCAATTGTTCAACGTTTCGTTCCATCCCTTTGATGATGATAATGGTATTGTATAAAATCATAGTATCTAGACCTGTAGTATCTGGAGACTGAATTAAACAAATGTCTTGATCAAATTGTAGATCTTGCCGATCATGGCCGGTCCAGGCCCAATCTTGACCAAAAATGAACCTTGGGTTGGGAAGACAGCTAATAGTACTCCATACTTTATACTAAGAGCTAGGGAACCAATACAAGTTCCCATCTTGTTCTACAATATAGTAAGCAGAAAACTCATGGATTCACTGATGAATCGACCAATCCTCCTATTCGTACTTTATTCCCAATACTCCATACATGGTAATTAAAGTTGAATCCTTTCCAACAATTCATCGCCACCAAAAGTTCCCCATCTCGCACGCCATCGCCGCTAACTCCCCCCATACTCAGAAAGTGTGGCAGGCACCAACGTTATCACCTGCAAGATGCTCCTGCCGTGCTGACAATCATCCCCGGATTTGTCTGTCTCGTGATGGCGTCATCAAAGGATCAAGCAGACTTTTTTTTTTCTTGTTTCTCCAATGTCTCTGAGTCTCTGGGGAGTCTCTTGGAATTATCCCTTTTGAAACATTTCAATATAAAGACCAGACCAAACCTTTCATCTCGACGACTTCAACAGTTGTGTCCTATTGATACATGTGATTGATATACAACCTTGATCATGGATGACTCCGACGTCAAACCAGACAGCAGCTCTCGACCAGCCGCTCATCATCACCGTATCGATGCTGAACCCGAGGATTCCCTCTTGCCCGTCGGCGTCCTCGATCCAGTCTACGATGCCAAAGCACGCATCCTCAATCATGCCGTGAGTTTCCATGTTCCTGATTTAACAATTCTTAAGCAGATACTCACAAAAAGAAAATCACAGATCCAAGAAATCGGAATGGGTTGGTACCAGTGGCAGCTCTTCATCGTCGTCGGCTTTGGATGGGCTGCCGACAACCTCTGGCCCATTGTGACATCACTTATTCTGACGCCCATTTCCAACGAGTTCGGCCCCGATCGACCGCCCATCCTATCGCTCAGCCAAAACATCGGTCTTCTTGTCGGCGCCGCTTTTTGGGGCTTCGGCTGTGACGTATTTGGTCGGAGATGGGGGTTCAACCTGACGCTTGGTCTGACGGGACTATGGGGTCTCATCGCCGCTGGCTCTCCCAACTTCGCCGCCGCCTGCACCTTTGCTGCCTTTTGGTCCTTTGGCGTCGGGGGCAATCTGCCCGTCGACTCAGCCATCTTCCTCGAGTTTCTGCCCCGCAGCCATCAATACCTCCTCACCGTGCTGTCGGTCGATTGGGCCCTTGCCCAGGTCATCACCAACCTCGTCGCTTGGCCTCTTCTGGGTAATCTCACCTGTCAGCAGGACCAGGACACGTGCACAAAGAGCGAGAACATGGGCTGGCGCTATCTGCTCATCACCATGGGCGGACTGACCCTGGTCATGTTCTTGGTGCGCTTCGTGGCCTTCACCATTTACGAGTCACCCAAGTATCTGATGAGCCAGGGTAAAGACGAGGAGGCCGTGCGCGTCGTTCACGAGGTGGCCAAGCGCAACGGCAAGACGACGGACCTTGAGATCGAGCAGCTCAGGGCATGTGAGCCAGAGGGATACGGCGGCCCCCAGACCGACGTCACCACCACGTTGAAGCGACACCTCGACAAGGTCAACACGCGACAGGTCGGCATCCTCTTCTCCACGCCTCGTCTGGCCCTCAGCACCGGCGCCATCATGGTCGTCTGGGCTCTCATCGGTCTCGGATACCCCCTCTACAACGCATTCATCCCCTACATCCAGTCGATGCGCGGTGTCGAGTTTGGCGATGGAAGCACCTACATCACCTACCGGAATAACCTCATCATTGCCTCCCTCGGCGTGCCTGGGTCTTTGTTGGGCGGTGTCCTCGTCGAGCTGCCCCACGTCGGTCGCAAGGGTGCCCTGTTTGGATCTTCTTGTCTTACCGGTGCCTTTCTCTATGCTTCCACGACGGCTAGGTCCAGTGCACAGCTACTCGGTTGGAACTGTGCTTTCAACTTTTGCAGCACGGCCATGTATGCTGTCTTGTATGGGTACACGCCTGAGCTGTTTCCCACGCCGCAGAGGGGGACTGGTAATGCTCTCACGGCTACGTGTAACCGTATCTTTGGTATAATGGCGGTATGTTTTCTTTTCTCACTTTTATCATCATTCTCTCCACCCCCCGTTTTTACTCAATCAAAGAGATCAGCCCACTGACTTGTGTAGCCCATCATCGCCATGTTCTCCAACTTAGAGACGTCGGCTCCTGTCTATACTAGTGGGGCTCTGTTTATAGCGGCTGGCCTCGTCGTGCTCATTATGCCGTACGAATCTCGCGGACGGTCGGCTATGTAATGTTTGTGTGATCTCGGACTAGTATTATACTATGGATTTACATGTATCACGTTCCATACTACATACTACATACTATGTACATACATGATCAAACACATGGCATTCAATCACATGAAATGTACAGGTAAAGGCTCAAGATCAAGTTCTCCACTGAATTGCCTAGCTCATAGCTTTGGATCTGCATCTTTCAACCCTAGTCGTAAGCTACATTCAGAAATGGATGATTGGCCATACTTCCAGACTACTAGACTTGAATAACGCCTCGTGGACAACAGCCTGAATAGCCGTTATAGATGAACCGTTTCTACTATTAAATACAATGCCAAGAAGGTTGTATGCCATTATACTCGTACATATACATGATTCAATGCATTCACTTTTATCAATGCCATGTCACGCAATGTACGCATAGAGGCCGCCACCGATGTTTGAGCTAATGCAAATAAACCCGATCAACCTATACGAGTAGTACACCACAAGCACTGGTCACTGCTAAGAGTACACTGCCCCTCCCCCGCATCTAGACCCTTCTCCTTCCTTTTGTTTTCTCGTCTTTCCCTATTCAAACAAAGGGGGGAAAGAGGAAGTCGCGACTGTTCATTCTTTCCTAAACGGTTCCCATCCTCTCTTGTCAATTGAAGAGTCCTGTCCCCCTTGCCATTAACAATCTCAACCACCTCAACTCCGACAATGCCACCCCGAGGCGAGATCCCCCCGAACAAGACCACCACGTACCGGTCCAACGGCCAAAGCGACGATGCACAAACCGCCACACCGCCAGACCTCCGAATCATCCACTACAATGATGTCTACCACGTTGACGAGGCCAGCGCTGAGCCCATAGGTGGTCTGGCCAGGTTCATCACCCTGTGTGAGGAGTACAAGAATGTGCCGGATCTGCCGGAACCAGTCACTTTCTTCTCAGGAGACGCGTTTAACCCTAGCTTGGAGAGCTCCGTGACCAAGGGTACTGTTACCACGGTCATGATTCACAATATCTCGAGATGGCCCATGGCTAACATATGTACTCGTTGGTTTTAGGGCGTCATATGGTGCCTGTTCTCAATGCCATTGGCACCGATTGCGCCTGCGTAGGGGTATGTACACGTACAATGTCAGGCTGTCGCAGCTAGCAATGGTGATGCTAACATTGATGCACACACCCAGAACCACGACTTCGACTTTGGTATCAAGCAATTCGAAAACCTCACATCCAAGACCAACTTCCCATGGCTGCTAGCCAACGTACTCGACCCGGCCCTGGGCGACAATGTGCCCCTCGGCAACGCCAAGCGAACACACATGATGACGAGCTCGACAGGAATCAAGATTGGCATCATCGGTCTCGGCGAGCGCGAGTGGCTAGCAACCATCAACAGCTTGCCGCCCAACCTCATCTACCGATCGGCCACCGAGACGGCAAAGGAGCTGGTTCCCCAGCTTCGTGAGCAGGGCGCCGAGATCGTCGTGTGCATCAGTCACATGCGCGAGCCCAACGACAACAAGTTGGCTGAGCAGACGGACGGCCTCATGGACATCATCCTCGGTGGACACGACCACTACTACAGCCACAGCTTCATAAAGGGGACGCACGTGCTCCGATCGGGGTCCGATTTCAAGCAGCTCAGCTACATTGAGGCACGGAGGCGGGAACCCCAACAAGATGGAAAGCGCACACTCTGGGACTTTGACATCTGGCGTCGTGATGCCACCTCTGAGATTGCAGAGCACCCGCCCACCCGCAAGCTAGTAGAGGAACTCACGTCTAAGCTGCAGCAGTCCCTGTCCAAGCCGGTTGGGTGGACGGCCGTCCCGCTAGACGCTCGCTTCGAGACTGTGCGCATGCGTGAAGCCAACATTGGAAATTTTGTCTGTGACATTATGCGCCAGTACCACGACGCCGACTGCACCATCATGGCGTCGGGGACGATCCGAGGTGGGCAGATTTATCCTCCTGGTGTGCTGCGAGTCAAGGAGATTGTTTCTTGTTTCCCCTTTGAAGATCCCGTCGTGCTGCTGCGAGTCACTGGCCAGGCTATCTGGGATGCTATCGAGAATAGTGTCTCGACGTATCCGGCTCTCGAGGGGAGGTTTCCCCAGGTCTCGGGGATTGAATTCACCTTTGATCCCAGTCTTGAGCCTGGGAAGCGTGTCACTGCCCTGAGTATTCGTGGTGAACCCTTTGATGGGAAGAAGATGTATAAGCTGTGTACCAGGGGGTACATGGGGCGTGGAAAGGGTATGTTCTCATGGTGTCTACCCTCCGATCTTCTTGTTCGATTGTACTGACTTCTACAGACGGATACACGGCTCTATTGGTCAAATCCGAGGGTGGCGACGCCGAAGAGATTGTCGACGAGGAGAGCGGCATCCTCATCTCAGCTCTCTTGCGCCAGTACTTTATGGGACTACGCACCGTGGGTCAGTGGAAGCACCTTGCCGATCACTGGGTATCCGTAGGTGCAGCGACGGAATCCCTGTCCCCTACGGCTGAGAAGTCGGCCATCGACACGGCCAACAAGGCTGCCAAGGTACAACAGGGCGACCAAGAGGAGGCGTCGAAACCCTGGACAGATTTCCACAAGGCCCGTCTGGGACTCGCAAAGGCTCCATCGCCCGAGGATAGCGACGACGAGGATGATGGTGGCCAACCTGACGATGATGGCATGGATATCGAGCTGCTCCTCATGAGGAAGTTTTGGGCTAGATGGGCTGTGCGTGCTGGCATCAAGGGATCCGTCTGCGATGCTGTTCAACTAGATGAGTTTGCTGTCGACTGGACAAGAACTATTGCACCTGTTGTCGAGGGAAGGATACACATGGTTGAAAAGTGACTTGGAGCATTATAGACACGAACATTGAATGATAGATATCGACATTTGTATTTTTTGCTTTATTATCCTTGCAGACTATCAATGACAAAGACAAAAAAGGATGAATGGAGAGGACATCCAAGAATCAAGAATCAATGAAAAGGTGAAACGATGACCCGATGAATCCATCTCCAAGGGACATACCAAAGAAGCAAAAACAAGGCCAGTAGAAAGCAACACTCGACAGATAAGACCAAGTTGTACAGGTCCATCTCATCAACCGGATCCATAGCAGTCCCTTGATCCATGATAAGAGCTAAACCGACTTTGAAGTCGCGTTTCCCGACTTTATAGTCCCGTTTCCTGTCCCAGATGACCTGGAATCACCAGCTGGCCACGATGATAATGTCGAATATACCGTCTCGGTAATGTTGGCGACCAGCCTCAAAGTTGCAAAAGACAATGTAGATGACAAAGATGATGACGAGGAGGATGAATAGGTGTTCGATTGTTGCTGCCATTGCTGCGTTTGTTGCTGTTTTCAGGATGATGAGTGCTCTCTTGCCGGGTTGAGTAGGTAGAGACCCAGGTCGATTGGGTCGTTGTCGTTTTACTTGTTGAGGGTCTTGTAAGGTTCTTGTTGATGTTGATGGCCGGTGTTGATACAAGAGTAGGATAGGATAATGGGACAGTAATGTTGATATAATATCAGGATAGTGAAGATTTTGACAAAATGTCAATAGATTATGCCTTCTCGTACTTGATTTACACAACTTCATATAAACGAAGCTGGCAAATAGACGCTATCCCCATCCAAACCTTGCCCCTTTCAAGGTTCCGAGTCTGGTATACTCTTCATGTTATATCGACAAGGCCATTCTGCAGATTGCAGAGCATTCTCAATAGATCCCGTGACCATGTGTCATTGGGAAGTTCAATCTCTTGTCTTCATCTCGTTGGGTCATCATGTCGCTGCAGAAGATGAAGCGGGGTGGATGTGTTGGTGACGATACAGTGGCCGGGTGGGATTGTATAGCTCTGGTTGCGGGTAGAGTATAATCCAGCTACATCTTTGACACTGTTGAATTGGTGGCCAATAGCCATGAATCCAACAAGGATGACCATCTTGGTGATGGACATGCCTGGGCGATACCTCGACCTTCTGTGCTTGTGAAAATGACTTCCAGGGTCTAGCTGATATCTCTGCAGCCATTGACCTGATGTCTCATCAAAGATGGGAGTGTTCACGTCACGATTGATCTGACGCTGCTTCAATCCTCCCTCAAGTAAATATCGCAGGCAGACCGTCCCCTTTAATCCTGTGACTCAGCCTCGTGACAAACATCCAAGCAGCCCTAGACTTGGCATCCGTCATCTGCTGTCCCGGCGCGACAATCTTGAGACGACCGGCACCAAGCACAAACCCACCGCAGGAGACCTGGATGACGCGGACGCTAGGATGAAACATGTTGAGTCCGAGGTGGTGATCGAGGTACCGACCCAACCCATCAGTGAACGGCTGCTGATTGTCCTCGGAAGCCAGCCAGGCCCACCCATCATCTGTGCTCGTGCCCGCCAACCTCCTCCGTTCACGAACATCCTTCTCCCAGTACGCCGTCGTAGTCCTGCTGCTCTTGGTCTTCCCCGCGCGTACAAACTTGCTCAACTCCTTCGGCTGGATGGTGACTTCCAGAGATCGCAGTCCCGGTCGGGTATTGTGCTCGTCATATTCGTCTTCCTGCATGGCATCAGGGTCGTTATTGTTGTTTTCGACGACAGGTTCCGGTAGCGGTGCGTTGAAGGCAAGCGTCATGACGGGATCCATCCCACGAGGTGACACGCCAACCGTGCGGATCCAGTCCTCCCACACCGCTACCAACGTCCTCGTTCCTAGGGCAAGTTTGCTCACGCGACAGTCAAACGTCCCGGCCAGCCACTCTGATACCACACCCTTCAGCGCCATGGGCATACGCAGCAGCATGAGCGGGAGGTGCACAAAGGTGTCGTCCCCGGTGACACCCACCGACTGACCAGGCTGCATCTTCCACGTCGGATTCGCATCGGTACCTCCCACCCCTGGTAGCAGGACAGCCACGTACGCGGCGTTCTCGTGTCGGATCTCAATCCACAGTCCCTGCTTCTGACTCTCCGACAGAGCATCCCACGTATCCAGCTCGGGATCGTTATCGTAGTCTACCTCGTCGCCTAGCACGGCATTGGCCCGGAACCATCGTAGTTTGACTGATCGTAGAGGTCCCACCTGTCCTGATGGCGTGTCCGTCGACTCGAGGTTGATCTGGATCCCGCGCACCACGTCACCAACTAGGGTGTCCCGTAGACGACGGCCAAGGACCTCGAGTCGTTGCGGGGTGAGCTTGTCGGCGCCGACATATAGAGGGGACACACGGTGTGTCGAGAATGTCGTGTTGAAAAACGGGGGCACTGCTTCTTCTTCTTCCGCCGTCGCGGGGTCCGTCGTCACCTCGCTCGCTGACGTAGACATCGTGGTTTGGGAGTTCGTCGCGTCGTAATCGGTCGGTTGGTGGAGCAATGGTGAGAGTTTAAGTCGCCGATATGTTTATATAGATATTTGACGCGTCAATATTTGGTCGGGGGGTCTCAGGGAGGTACGGGGCGCTTGCACATCGCCCTTGGTCGAGCTTTGAACGCGTCCATCGTGATGCTCTTGTGAGAAGGTTGCGATGACGAAGGGACACCCAAATCATGACTAAGCAAAACTACCCTAAACTGAGCATTGTCACACTTTTCTTCGGAAACACACAATTATAAGCCTTCGATGATTTTGATATTCTATTGTCAGAGGTCTCATGAAACGAGCATTTTAATGGAGATGCCAATAAGTGGAAGAACAAGTACACAAATGACATAGATGCGGATGCGTCTCACAAACTTGATCTTTTATATCGCACCATATTCTATTGCATAACCAAAAACATATAAATTCTTTAAAAACATAACTCATGCATTTATACCATCTTCTTTTTCCCCTTTAAACCTTTTAGAAACCTCGTTAGATCCTCCTGAATTCTAATGACTGCCAAATTTACTGAAGCTCGATGGTCGCAGGGGGCTTGGAGGTGGTGTTGTAAACGACACAGCTGACGCCGTCGACCTCGTTGACAATGCGGGTCGAGATGCGCATGAGGAGGTCCATGTCGAACTTGTAGGCCTCGGCCGTCATGAAGTCGGTGGTCTTGACAGCGCGGAGGATGATGATGTAGCCGACCTCGCGCTTGTCGCCCATGACACCGACAACCTTGTTGGTGTCGAGGGCGGCGTAAGCCTGGCTGATGTCGTCGTACAGACCAGCCTCGCGGATCATGCTGATGAAGATCTGTTACAATGTTAGAGAGGAGTTTCGATGAGTTTTTCACCAGAAAGGTATCTTACGTGGTCGGCCTTGCGGGCAATCTGGACGCGCTCGGGGGTAATGTCACCGAGAATGCGGATGGCGATACCGGGGCCGGGGAAGGGCTGCAACAAAGTCAGAAAACATTCATAACTGCATGTCGGGACATAAAACAGAGGAGGACAAATGTGGACATACGTGGCGCATGACGAGCTTCTCGTTGATGCCGAGCTGACGGCCCAGGGCGCGGACTTCACTAGATGGTTGTTAGTAACATTAAACCATGATGACATTCCTGACTGTTGTGTAGAAACTTACTCCTTGAAGAGCTCACGAAGAGGCTAAATTGCGTTATTCCGTTAGTAAATTGAATGCTTCCCAAACAAGACGGGTTGTAACGAACCTCGATGAGCTTGAGACCTTGCTCGTCCATCAGACGCTTGGGCAGACCACCAACGTTGTGGTGGGTCTTGATGGTGGCTGAGGGGCCCTTGAAGGAGATGGACTCAATGACGTCGGGGTACAGAGTTCCCTGGAGGAACCACTCAATCTTGCCGGCGTTGGGGGTGTTCTCGGCCTCCTTCTCAATGCGGGCAGCCTCGATGATGAAGGCGTCGATGAAGGCGGCACCAATGATCTTGCGCTTCTTCTCGGGCTCCTCGACGTCGTTCAGGCCGTCTTGGAACATCTTGGTGGCGTCGACGACGGTGAGGTTGATGCCGAGGTGCTCGGCCAGGGTCTGCTTGACCTCTTCGCACTCGTTGAGGCGCATGAATCCCGAGTCGACGAGGACGGCGTGGAAACGGTCGCCAATGGCCTCCTTCACTAGTAGGGGGGTGAACGCCCAGGTTAGCGTCTTTCTTGTCTTCGAATTCCTTTTGATCCCCTTGATCTCTTCCTGTTCTTTCTTCTTTTCGCCACTCTCCCATTCTTTCAGAACCAGACATACTCAGCTTGGCGGCAACAGTGCTGTCAACACCACCGCTGACGGCACCGAGAACCTGGGCGGTAGGGCCAACGAGGTTCCTGATGCGGACAATCTCCTGGTCAACAAACTTGGACATGGTCCAGTTGTTCTTGGCGCCGCAAATGTCGACGGCAAAGTTCTTGAGGAGCTCGCCTCCGCGGGGGGTGTGCTAGATATTGTTAGATATTGACGGACAGTGAGAGAAGAGGGTGAGAAAAGTGAACTTACAGTAACCTCAGGGTGGAACTGGATACCGAAGATGGGCTTGCTCTCGTGAGCGATACCAGCGTAGGGCGAGTTCTGGGTGGTGGCGACGGTGCGGAAACCCTCAGGGAGCTGGCTGAGCTTGTCACCGTGGCTCATCCAGACCTGCGTGTCGTCGTCAAGGCCCTTGAATAGACGGTCGGTGTGGTCACCGTGGCGCTGAGCCGAGATGGCCTAGAAACGCGGAAAATGGAGTCAGCTACGATATAAAGTGACGAGCGGTTGAGGGAGACATACAGCGTGACCATACTCGCGCTCGGTACCGGCAACGACGTTGTCCTTGGAGAGGGTCCAGGCAATCTCCTGGAGACCGTAGCAGATACCAAGGATAGGAACGCCGAGCTCAAAGAAGGCCGGGTCGGCGTGGGGAGCATCCTTCTCGTAGACGGACGAGGGGCCACCAGACAGGATGATACCCTTGGGCTTGAAGGGCAGCTCAGAGAGCTTGGTGGTGCACGGGAGCATCTCACTGTAGACCTATACTCACTGTATTAGAAAAAAGAATGAAAAACGCACAGAAAATGAGATCCTTACATTGAGCTCTCGTAGACGACGGGTGATGAGGTGTGTGAATTGAGACTGTGTTTGTCTTGGGTTAGCGACATCGGCCACAAAACAGACCGGGATATCTCATCGAGAAAAGAAGTCAAAGAGTTTGGGAAATGCATACGCCAAAGTCAAGGGTCAGGATGGTCTGTTTCACTAATAGTTAGCCGTTTGTTCATCTTGTATATCCGCTGTCCTCCCATCTTGGTCATTTGACTCATATGGTGATGGTGGGGGAGGGGTAGAGAAAAAAACCAACGTCATAAGCCTTGTGAGGCGCCTCGGGCTGCTCAGTGGTGGCGGACATGATGGGCAACTGAATGACTGAGAAAAGTCAGGGAGAAGAAGTTGCTGTCTGGTGACGAGGGGGAGAAAAGGGTCAAGACAATATGTCCACCAAAGTCAGGAAGAAGAAGGAGGATAAGATCTTGGTGATGGTGGTTCATCAACTTTTTTTTTTTTCCCTGGCGCAGAATTTTTGCACGGAGTTGGTTAGAGGTACTTTAAAGTTGCAGAGGAAAGAGCGACGACGCATGTACCTTCCATCTCCGGCTTGTCGCATGGGAGCTAGTGGGGGGAGATCAGCCCCACACTTTTAGGGGTCCATTGCTGGAGGGGCAGCGAGGGGCAGCGGCTTGAATGGAGGGGCATTTCAGGTGGTCTGCACGAGGAGATACAGCGCTTTTGGTCACTGAAAGGGATGTGCTTATAGTGCCCGCCCGACCTGGAGTAGCGGGACTGTACCCAAGTAATATGTCGCTATAAAATGGTGATTTATAGGGAGTGTTATAGGTGTCTTTTAGTGGACGTCTTGGTGGGGGATATGGACTGAACCGGTCCATATTCTGGTACCTACATACACATGGAGGGTTTGATAAGGGTGAGATATGTTGGTGATGGCTTCATGTTACATCCAGCATGCAGGAACAGGAGACACAAAACATGGTGTCATTGGATATAAGTTGTTTGATATTTCTGTCTCTGGCAAGTAACTACTATGACGAGGACTATGGCAGAACTGCCTACACTCCCAGATAATGGATAAATCTATCAAAGATTAAGACACTGCCCTGCTTTGGGATTCATATGTCAGAAGAAGAATGAATATCAAGTTTACACTCCCTGAAGGCATGAACAATTTATACCAAATTGGAAGATGGCGAGTTTCCAAGGCATTGCATTGGTGTGCAGACATCCATGCCAGAGCCAGGGAGGTTGAGTAAGCCAAGTACATGTTGCCAACGAAAAAGCTTGCTTTCCAGCTGTACAGTTCCTGTGCCTAGAACAATCATCAGATCCGTCCCGCCGATAAGGTATACCTTATTTCAACTACCACTGCTTACATGGGCCTTGTCAGACAGCATCTGGCTGCATGTATGACGTCCATGCCCTACATGTAGCTCCACGACAGGGAACTTATCACGGAGTTAAGGACAGCAGTCGTTAAAGTCCTCTTTGTAAGTTGATATTGGTAAATGTCCAATTACGAATCCTCATATATGCTGCAGTCCATCTACATACATCTGTATACCTTCCAAGTACAGACTAGCGAGACATATGCCAGCATGTCGAGAAACGTTGAAGGTACATAGAGCATTAGTAAAAGAAGTCTTGTCCAAGATTGATAAGCATACGATTGCTAATACATCGTCAACTCTCCCGAGGAGAATGCGAAACACTCTTATGTCCGTGGATGGCTATTCAAGTAACCGTCAAACGCACTCTTCTTATATCCGTTTATAACCATTAAAAGCCGTCATCGGCTCGGCCGTGTGGGTCGAGTCAAAGTCTTGATATACGTACCACGCTCCCCTCGGTCGGTGGGGTCAATCGTGATTCCGGCCGAGCATGCAAGCTTAATTTGACCATCGAGTATAATCATCACCTTGTTTTCATTGGCTTCTCTTCATACTATCTTCAAAATGAGTAACTCCATTCAGACTTGGCACATAGAGTCCCAAAAGGAAGACCTCTCCGGTCTGGTACTGAGGGATCATGCCTCTACCCCGCGTGAACTCGGAGACGGTGAAGTTCTCGTGGAGATGCGTGCAGCGTCCCTCAACTACCGTGACCTAGTCATAGCGACGGTACGTCTTTCACTGATACAATTCACTGTGACGGAAAAAGAAAGCTCATTGAAAACAACAGGGATCCTTTCCCCAGGACGTTCATGACGGCGTCATCCCGAGTTCCGACGGGTCCGGCGTGGTCCTCAAGACAGGAGGCAATGTCCCATCGACGCTGTTCAAGCCAGGTGACAAGGTCGTCACACACATGGCATCCGATGGATATCGTGATTCGTCCCTGGGCGACAACGAGTTGCCTAGCTACAGTCACATCAGCAGTGGGCTGGGACAGCAGCTGGACGGCACGCTGTCCACGCAGGCCATCTTCCACCGGAGCTGTCTGGTCAAGTTTGGCGGAGAGGTGACATTCGAAGAGGCCGCCACGCTTCCTTGCTCAGCCATCACGGCCTGGAATGGTCTGTTTGGCCTGAAGGGTCACGAGGTGAAGAAGGGAGATTGGGTTCTCGTCCAGGGTAGTGGCGGCGTGAGTGTTGCCGCTCTGCAGTTTGCCACGGCTGTCGGGGCGACTGTCGTGGCTACCACGAGCAATGCCGACAAGGGCGCCAGGCTGCGCGAACTGGGTGCCTCGCACATCATCAATTACCGCGATGCACCTGAGTGGGGTGCTTTGGCCAAGGACCTGACTCCCGGAAAGCGGGGGTTCGACCTTGTCTTCGATGTCGCTGGCAACGCTACCCTCGGCGAGTCCCTCAAGGCTATCAAGAATGATGGCCAGTTGATCCTGTCGGGCATGGTGGGTGGCGTGGCCGAGCCTGTGCCTTTGATGTCCCTCGTCGCTACCAATGTCACGGCTCGCGCTGTTCTGCTGGGCACCAGGCAGATGATGCGCGACATGGTGGCCTTTTTGCAGGAGAAGGGGATCAAGGTAGCCCTCGACACTGAGGTCTTCAGTCTCGCTCAGGCCAAGGAGGCGTACCAGAGGCTTGCTGCCCAGAAGCACTTTTCCAAGGTGGTCATTCGTATCCCAGGGAATTAGACAGTATGTCATGGTGTATATGCATTTTTCTTCCTTTTTTTTGTAACCAACAACGCCGCCAGGCCGTAAACCAAGTGTCCCCCATAACCGTCATGTCGTGAATGCTTTTTTCCCCATTGGACTGGTGTACCCATCACTCCACCTTCTTGTCGTCGTTGCTCATACCGCGTAGGGCCTTGAGAGCGGCCATAGGCGGCACCTTGTTAGCGGGGTAGAAGAGGAGTAGGTTGTCCATGTCCTCTGGCGAGAGTTCGCACATTTCCTCCCACTTGTAAGTATCGCTGACGCTTGAAATCCTGTACACGATCACCTAGTTAGCAACTCAGGTATTGATAGTCTTTGTTTGATGGTCGGCACACTCACCACTTCATGCGCTTGGCACTATCCTCCTGGTTAGGTGCTGTGCTGCGCAGCTTGGTACGCAGCTCGCCGATAGCCTGAATAGCGTTGCCCGTGTTCTTGGGAAGCTGGCGAGAGATCAGACGGCGGATGAGGGCGGCCATTCTGGGTCCCCGACCGTTGGTGCTGACCATGATCTGGAGGGGCCCATCGCGGTGCATACTACCAAAGTAGAAGTCGCATTCGGGAGGGACATCGGCAATGTTAGCCGGTATCCTCTTCTCCTTGCAAAGCTTCCAGATGACGGTAGACGCAGCTGGGTCATCGATGGCGACGAGAACCATGGCGGCGCCGTCGAGGTCCGTCGGTTCAAATACCCGGTCAATGTGCTTCACCTGACCCTCAGACACGCGGTATGCTACCTCGTCGTTCAGCCCCGAGGCAGGGCACACAACGTGAACGTCTGCATCGGCGTTGAGGCAGTGAACAATACGGCCTGCAGCAACCTGAAGAAAGACAATATGTTGTGTCAGTCACTTGAGTATGTTGGCTGTAGAGTCATGGTATGGTCTCTCTTACCTCACCACCGCCAACAACCAGAACCCTTTTGCCCTGGATTTGCCATGCAATAATCAGGCTGCCACCAGGCTGCACCTCAGGGAAGTTTTTAGACATCTTTGTTGCTTTTTATAGCAATATGTAAAGGAGATGATTCTTGTTGGTTGTCTCTGAGATTTTACAATGAAAGAGGAAGGCGCCGATCGACGGCGGGTAGCGATAAGAGATAAAGTGGATGGTGAAGTAAGTTAGTAAGCAACCTCCACTGTCACCAACCACCACACCAAATTGCAAGTATCTTTCTATCATGATGACGCCTGTGCCGCCGCCCGTCATGTGTCTCCGCTCAAACCGGTAGCAGTGCCCCAGCCTTGTGGACTCTCTCTTATTACGCACGTCTGTCGTCGTCGCCGTCGTCGTAGTTCGTCGTCTCTCCCTCCCACCCCGAAGGCCTCTTCCATCGCTCTCTAGAGGCGTAACCCGGCCTACCAAAGCTGCGGTCTCCTCTGCCTCGTCATTTCCCGTGCTTTTTCTTCCCCCACAAATGTCCCAACCATCTACAACAGTGCTGTTCCACCATGTCGGGACGCAAACTGGGAGGCGGTCGCATCCTGGGAAGCGGCAAGGGCCTGGCGCCTCCAACCGCATCTCCTCGACCTACGAGCGCCCTCGCCCCATCCGATAGCACCGTCTCACTTGGATCTTCGTCGATATCACCACCAGCTACGGCCAGTCTGCCTGATCTCCACCAAGACATTGGGTCGAGCATCAGTGTTGGCGCCACGGCCCAGAGGGGAGGAGGATCCGCAGATGCCTCCGCCCTCGTGTGCCCCATCTGTAACGAGGAAATGGTGAGACAGCGAGACAGCCACATTCAAATTTGAAAACACACTGACTTTCCCAATTCTATTTGCAGGTTACATTGTTGCAGCTCAACCGCCACATTGATGACAATCACCAGGAGTTGCCAGAGGAGGAACAGGACGAAGTGAAGACTTGGTTCGACAAACAGGTCCTCAAAGCTAAACGATTCCAACCCCTATCCTTACTCAACCAGAAGCTGCGAGGCCTAGAATCTTTCGAATCAAACGAATCGGCCCCTATACATCACCCACCGAATGGCGGCCCTGTTCATCATGCCCCTTCTTCCTCCGCTGCCGCCGGCAAAGTACCGGCCGAGATGCCCATCGACCCCGACGACCTTCTTACACGAAAACATTGGCAGAGGACCACGGCTGACGACTACTGTACCGACCCGACATGTGGCCGTAGCCTCGGTCCGCTCACGGGAAGCATCAATTGTCGACATTGCGGGCGACTCTTTTGCGAGATGCACACCATGTACCAGATGAAGCTTAGCCGCAGCGCCCACCACGAGCCTGTCCGTGGTTACTGGGCCCGCGTCTGCGAGACGTGTTACAAATCACGGGAAGGATACAATGATCACACGGGGCTTGTGGTCGACCACACAGCCAAGTTTGCCAAGATCCGTGGCGACAAGGTTGAGCGACAGAACCTCGAGGCTTCGAGGCTCGAGAAGCGCCTTACCAAGCTGACAAGACTGCTCGCCAACCCCCCCGACAGGCTGTCTATGCCCGTGTCGCCAATGGCGTCTCTGGCTGGGCAGAAAAACCCTAGGAAGCTGATTGAGCAGTCAGTCGTGGCATGGGAAGAGGATAATAACGTTGCCAAGTGCCCGTTTTGCCAGCAAGAGTTTGGGTCCTGGACGTTTAGACGACATCACTGTCGAATATGCGGTCGGGTGGTGTGCGCGGATCCAGAGACGCAATGTTCCTCGCATGTAGGCCTGACTGTTGCCAATTGTATGTCATCCATCCTCCCACTATACCGCACTATGCAAAACAACGTACTGACAGTCTCGCAGCAACCAACCAAGCGACCGAGAAACCGGCCGTCCCTACGGCACCGGGACAAGTGAATGTCGACGTGCGCATGTGCCGCGACTGTAATCACAGCATATTCTCTGGACGCGAATTTGCCGAATCATTGCAAAAGAAACCCGCCGACCAGCGCGCCTACGAGACGCTGCGACAGTTTGAATACGGAATCCGCGAGCTGCTGCCCACCTTCCACCGCGTCCTGCTGGCTCTACAGCCGGAGAAGACGGATACGGGCGAGGTCGACCTAAACAAGCCGCCGCCGACGCACGCGCAGATCCAGGAGGCGGCCAAGATCCGCAAGCGCCTCGTCGACAGCTTCGCCAAGTACGGCGCGGCAGCCAAACGTATCCGCGACCTGGGCACCAAGAGCCCCACGCAACGAAAGCTCCAGATGGCCGTTTACACATACGCCAGCGGGTTCCTGCACACCAACATGCTCCCGCTCAAGAGTCTCCCAGCTCTCCTCCGGTCGCACTCGGCACCCCTGTCCTCATCGCGCCTCATGTCGCCGCACCGGGGCCACTCTGGTCTCCGTCACTCCCAGCTAGCCGACTCCGCATCCCCCACGGCCAACTCTTCGGCTGCTCCCAGTGTCACAGACGATGGCTCCAGCACCGTAGTATCACAGCTGGAAGTCGAGGAGAAGGATCTTCGTGAACGTCTGGTCGTCCTGGAGGAGCAGCGCTTCATGGTAGACGATATGCTCCGCTCTGCCACGTCAGCCCGTCGCTTCGAAGAGGTCAGCGCCTTGTCGCGTAACAAGGATGAACTTCAGGGCGAGATTGACGATTTACGTGCCAAGGTCGGAAACCTCGAAGCTCGCTGGGAGGGCGTCTATACCAATCCTGTCTAGGCTTGTCTGTCTCTCCTTGTCATTATACCTATTTACCATCCCCGACCCCTTTCTCTCACTTTATCTTTCTTTTCCTTATTCGTTTTATTTGGGATATTTGCTCTCTGCATTATCTGCGTGGCGTTACCGGGTCATACACTCAACAAGCGACAACGTCTTGTTTTGCATCTTTTTTGTTTATATAGCGTTTTTGTTTCGGGAAACAACAGAATATATCAATGCAACTGAATAGTACATTTGTCACTTCTTTTACTGATCGCTGCCGGGGACCTTGCGGAGAGCTCTTCTCGCTTCGTTCGTGGGACTGGGATGTCGGCCAGTTGTATAAATCACGGTATGCATAGATTCTATGCGTGTCACAGTCAATGTTCGTCACGATCAGAGTTATGGTATGTGTGCATTGATTCGGTCGTGATGCGGTGCCATCGCACTCATACAATGACCCTAACCCTAAGCCCGATGGGAGCACAATGGAACAGCAGATTGTTGGTTCCCTGTCCTTTCACATGATCTAGTGTGTTTTTTCCATGTCCACTCTCTTCTTGACTCTGATTGCCAAGCATCAAGTTCACCCTGAACTCCCTAAACTATGCACCCGGCCGACCAGATCTCGGATCCTTGATGAATCGTATAGATTGGCGTATCAATCTTCCTTCTTCCCTCCCAACATCAACATACTCCTGCTGAGCTCCCGGACTCATGGACCCAAACATGGCCTCAACGTCGAAATCCGTGCCTGGGTAATCACGCACAATCCAGAAACGGGCCTTGACACCACTGGCCGTCATGCATGGCATATGCTGAGCCCCAAGCACGTCTATACACTCCCGGGCCCGCTGGCGAGTCTCATTCTCGAGCGCTCGCAGGCTGTGGCTGTCGAAATCCCCTACGTTCACGAATAGCCTGTAATGCATTGTATGGGCCCTCAGGACGGCAATGTCAACCTTGCCTGGGACGGTTGGGGTAGGTCGAAAATCCCGACGGACTATGTAGCCTCGTTCCTCGGTGAAGGAGAGGATCAGGAGACGCATCCAGAAGCAAATGACGTCCTCCCTGTCTCCACCATTGCGAGCCTTGTTGTAGAGTTCGCACAAAGCGGGATCCGTGAACCGAGGCATTGTGAATCGAGGTGTTCAGGCGAGATGTTTGGTATATATGTCTGTTTAATGCTAGCCACCGACCTTGTACTGGAATCGGGAACTGTCGGTACCCGGTGTCTGTATGTTGTTGCTAGCCGTTGTCCGTATGTACATGCAGTATGGGCAAGTTTCAGTTGTATGTCCAGTCCCTATCCAAAATAGATGTAGATTTCAGAGGATGCTGCATTGTCTTTATACATCTTCAAGCATACGCGTCTTGCCATGATACGACGATACCATCACTTATTCACTGTACGATGGCCAATGTAGAGGATGTAAAGGTGTTGACTTCTGTGTGTGAGTGGATGCTGGTGTATTCTTCATCGTTCCAGGGGTGTATCCGACTGGAAGACATGAAATCTGTTTACCATGGCATCTATGATGAGTTTATGCACTCAGTTTAAGTATACATAGCAGCATGTGAGTTGAGTCTGCGGTCGGTAGAGTGCATCTATCTAGATCGTCTCTAGATGCTGAGTGCAACGGGTGGGACAACGTATGACAAGACAACATGGCTTCAAACCGGAGGAAATACGAATACTGTCTGCGGTCTGCGAGTAGTATACGAGACGTAATAAACATGATGAAACCGTTCAGTGATTCTCATGGCTAATCTCGGGCTACCCTTGTATGTCATCTTCTTTATATGCACTCACTTCCACCCCCTTTCACCTGCATGCACATGGTTGTGCCTCTTCTATATCTTGCACCTGTTTGTAACTGTTCGCACCTGTCTGCCTCTGACACCTGTTGGCAGCTGTCTGGAAGCTGCTCATACTGTAACGCGTCTTTAGAAAATGTATAAATAGTTAGCCACCCGCCCTCTTCCTCTCGTCTTCATTTCTCCCTCTTCATCTACATGTACAGTTTCCCCCAGCCACAACATCTCAGAGGAGCCGGTCTTTTCAGCGAAACATGTTACCCCTGCTTCTCAGTTAGCAAAACAAGCCTTGAAGGTGTGTACAATCTCATTATGAACACCAAGAGGAGCCAACTCCCACAATGCCGCCCAGATACTCCATTGTTCACCAAGTTTGAGACCATGAGGAGCCCAAAGTCGAGCTGAGCAGCACATGTTTCCCAACCCACAGCCATGGCTAGCAAAATGCATCTGTTCCATTAAAAAAAAAAACGGCTGTCAAGGCATCCTACCAGTCCCAGATATGATATATGGTCATGACCCGGAAAAAGGACCTTTGCTGGGATTAGGGGCCGTGTCCTCTGATGAATGGTGTTCGCACGCTCCACTACATGAGCCGACATAACCAAGCTGACCGTGACCATGTCGTCCAAATGTTCAATGACCCGGCTTCACCATACACGTGTCTGGTGACGTCAATGCAGCTCTCTTGCCTTTGGTGTGAACTTCCACAAAGTTTGCCATAAAGGGATCATCATTGAGAATGCCAACAATCTGTCGATGACCATCCAGACAATTGGACGCCTGTGGCGCCTCGGGCAGAGCCACGATGTTGAATGGACTATTCTCCAAACTCAGAAAACATTCGACAGCGCGCTGGAATGCAGGATCTTGGAGAACCACGCCACGACATTGACCGCGGAGGGCGGCATTGACGAACGTATCCGTGGGCAGTTGAGGGTGATCTGCGCCTTTGAGATCATGCGACAGCACCTTGGGCAGGACTGTTCTCGGTACTCTCGCGCCTGTGCCTCTTGGTATGACATGGACACCGAGCTAATGAGAAGAGAGGGCCTCTTCTACAGCGCTCTCGGCTAGTTCCTACTAGCACACCCAGAACACGCCAGCAAGATAATGACCAACTCGATGGGGCGCATCGCCGAGTCCTGGGTTCCGGGGATCGAGCTCACTCTTAGACACGTCTCCTTGGACGAAATACCGGTGGCGGGCGGCGTCATGATAGGTCTGTTGGCCTACGGCGGCCATGCTTCGCAAGAAAGGGAGCAAGATAAAGAGAGTGGTTATGGTGGCAGGGATGAAGCCACAAGTTCGCAGGGGCCGTCTACCCCCGCAGAAGCGCAAGAGGGCGCAAGCGAGTGAGTCTGCCCGAAAGAAGGCGAACAGGACAAAGCTTTGAGAAGGTTGGAAACTACAGTTTTTTTTTGAGAAAAAAAAAAGAGTTAATTAATGGTTTTCTACAGGGTTTTCATTTGGCGTTGGAGCTTAGCTTTATCTATTCGAATAGATACATAAGAGAAAAGAAATGTTGCTTGTCGTATTTGAGGTTATCCTGGACTGGAACCATTGTCGTAATGGACCTATTGTACTCGCACTTTGCGTTAAAACCAAATAGGTCAATGTCAGAGAGTGTCATGTACCTCCAGCGACCCGAGAATGGGAAGAGCAACAGGAGTGGTGAGCAGAACAAAGCAAAGCCCAATTTATGGCCCGATACGAAGTAATAAAGTACTAATAGAATCTCAGATATCATTCCCTCCGCAAGCGAGCAAGTCCATCCAGCCGATCTCGTCTCCCACCGCCATATCGACTGCATCCAGAGGCGGCACATGCGGCCACATCAGCCCAATCATGGGATTATATGAACCATGTGGTGCCTCTACACTACCCTCATCCTGTCCATCTACCAAGGGCCCTGGGTATGCAGGTACAGCTCTTCTGGCTGTGCCGCCGTAGGAAGGCTCAGGTCTGGATTGTACACCCGTCCCAGGCGCATCCAAGTATTTCCCACAGAGATTGAGTATTATCTGATGGCACCGGGCAGCACTCGAATTGACTTCAGCCATGGCCGTGATGGTTCTCAAGGTGGCGCATATTTGGTTTCGCCAATCGTCAACCTCTTGGGTGTTCGGGGCGTTTCTGAGGCAGATGCAGGGGATCAAGGCGGCTTGAAAGAGAAAGTACCTGCAAATGTAAGCACATGGGCTGACAAGTGGCGTATATCTCGGGTGGTTATTACATACAATGAGTACCAGGCTGTCAAGAGGTTATGCTCGTGATTGCTCCAGTAGTCCGAGATGAGCATGATGGTCGACTTCGCGTCTGCCAAGCATCTGTCAAACGCCTTGATATCGGCATCTTCTGCCGATGATGACCGCTTAAGCATCTTGCGTATTACAAATGGCCGGTACATGATGATGCGAAGGTTCCTCAGTCTCCATGATTTCATAGCATGGGTGAGAGCATATCGAGGCGGAACAGTGGCATCTTCGGCAAAGTACAAAGGCACATTTGCTATCCATGGCTGGATGGTCTGTTCTTCGAGAGTGAGCAGCTCTTCCGAGGATGGCTGGGGTTTGGATATGACCCTCTCATAGCATGGGTGCGTGGCTATGTGGAACTTGGCCTGCGTTGCGACGGCTGTATATGGCGTCATATGGTGGTTCTCAGGAGGGTAGGATTGTGTTGCAGCAGTAAGATCCTATTCCATAATTAGTTTCGGCGTCAAAGCCATCAGCTCTCTTCGGTGTACGTGGAGGCACAGAAACCTCACCTTATCATTGACATTAAGAGGCAAGGACACCTCAACTCCCTTGTACGGCCAAACCTCAGGACGACTGAATGTGATTGTAGCACCGACGTCAAAAACACAGAGGGACCACCATACACGACGACGGATCTCCATGGTGAGTGGGGATATATTCCATCCCGGGAACTCTTTATGAAGACCCAGACCCATGGCCATACGTACAGCCAACCCGAGATAGTTGTATCCCGAGTTTGGCTTGTCCCGTTTCTGCTGATAATTGGATGCCAATGTAAGGGCCTGCACCAGGGATAGATTGCCGACCTCAAGAAAATTGAAGTTGAGGATTGAGCGCGCGTGTGAGAATAAGGCGAGGTCCAGGGTATCACCAGACGAGGATGACGATGACCACACTCCGATAGCAGCGACAATGTACGCCAAAACTGTCCAGCAAGATCCATGTGGACGGCATATGACCTCGCTGTACTGTGCACGGAACGTTGGCTCGTGGATAATAGGGTAGTTGACGTGGTATAGGCGGAAGTAGGCGTCGATCATGGCCTCACCAATATGTCGGTTCGGATTGGGGCCTTGGGAAGGTGCAGGTTTTGGTGTCTCCTGGCTACTTGAATGTTTTGAAGTCCTTCCAGATCCTGGTTGACGTTGCTTGGGATCTAAGAGGCGGAGAAGGGCTGCACCAGATGCCACGCCGAGATATCCCGTCTCCCGCTCCCCTACGGAAAGAGAGGCCATTCCATCTGATTTGGGACTCTCGTGAACAGACGTCGCGTCAGGGGAAAGGCCATGGATAATCTGGTCAGACTCCCTCTCACACCACTCAAAGTCATTAAGTGGTGGGTCGTCCAGCATTCTCTGACTATCAACTCCATGCTCCCTCGGAGCCTCTGGCCCATCAGATGCAGGCTCGTTTGCGATGGGTAGTCCGGCGTTGTCATGTTGCCCGACCTGGGATTGACGCAGCCGTGGGATATCATACTGTGGTGACTGGTGATTGAGACGAAGATCTGGCCCTACTATCACTGGAGAATGGTTTCTGTTTACATGTCTATTTCTCGGCGTCGTTGCCTGGTGCAAGGGCTCAGTGTTGTGGCTGAACGTAGGCGATCCACTATATGAGCTCTCATCAACTCTTTGGAGTTCTTGTTCTTGGATCTGAAGATCAGACGGCATCAAACTGCGCATGTGCCTAATAAGGGCATCTGCCCGTTCTAGACGGGTTTCCACATCCGTGAGATGTCTATGCGGGTATCAGACAGCGTTAACAAGTCACTGAAACGAGGGCAGTCAACAGAGTGACAAACCTGCGAGTGAGAGGCGTCCGTGTTGGCCGCTCGTAGAGGCAGGTCCGTCCATGCCTGTGACATAGATCACAGCGCGGATGAGCCTTGTTGCACCGGGCCTTACGACGCCGGCATTCGACACAGGCCTGGTCCAAAGACCCAATTCGTATAGGAGGCATGGTTCCGGTAGACACCCAGAAAGCAAGTTGATGACGCAGGGACGCATCCAGGTTTCAGCGGCTTGTTGATACTTTACATCCGGATATAGAGGTTTGTGGGGGTGAGAGGATGGACCACTGTGGCCCGCGATGGAGTTGATCGGGGGATTACCCCGTATTTACGACGCAAGAACAGCCAGATCCCCACTCCTGATCCGACCCCAACTTGTACCCCAGACTGGGGAAGTTTACAATTGTGGGCTGATCGTTCTCCGAGGGCCGACTAATTCATTCATGCGGATAAACCATGGGGAGATGGGCTTCATCCTTGCCTAAGTCGGCTCCGATAGAGGAGATCAAGAGAGGAAAACCAATTCCGATTCGCGAGTAGCATCTTTCACTGCGGAGACTATATGCTTGTAAGTCGGACCACTGTCACCCGTCCGTGCGGGCATTGAATTGATTCGAGAATGAATTTATAGCTATTGGTATGGAATGATGCAATGTGTCCGCTTAAAAAAATGTTTACATTGGGATATCTCTTTGTTATTCCATATCGTATTCCTCTCTTGGATCTCGTTCACAGTGCAATGTTTAATGTCACATGTACCCTTAAGGCAGACAGTAGCCGCCGTCGATGATCAAATTCGCACCTGAATGGCATCGATTAGTTCATGGACTTCGATGAAGAACAAGACGAAGATAGCACTTACCCGTCATGTAACTGCTGGCGTCGCTTGCCAAAAAGACGTATGAGCCCTTGAGTTCCTGAGGCTCGCAAAGCCTCTGCGCAGGAATCATGGCAAACCATTTGTCCTTCCACTCCTTGGGGTGAACATCCAACATGTCGGTGGCAATATATCCCTGTATAATACTTCAGTTAGATACACACGTTGACCAAGGGGGGTACTGTCCACGTACAGGAGACACGCAATTGACTCTCGCAAAGTCCGTCCACTCCACAGCCAGACTCTTGGCAAGATGGACCACAGCCGCCTTACTCGCGTTATAAGCAGCCTGCTTCTGGGGAACATTGACGAGGATAGCGCTGACACTAGCGGTAAAGATGATGCTACCCCTCGTCTTTGATCCCTCCTTCATGATATTGGCAGCTGCCTGTGCCGTCCAGAAAGCACCATTGAAGTTGACGTCGAGCATGTTTCGGAACCGGTCCTCGGGGTAATCCTCCGCCGCCACATGGTCGCCAATTCCGGCATTGGCAACGACAATATCGAGACTGCCACCACCAATGTCGGACGCAGCCTGGTGAACCGCGTTGTTCACAGACGCACGGTCCGTCACGTTGCACTGGTAGGCCTTGACTGCGCGTCCGGGATTGGATGATGATAGAGATGACAGGAGATCTGAGACCTCGGTGGCAGAGGTCGTGGAGTAGGTGATGGCAACTGATGCACCTGCTTCCAAGAGACCACGGGCTACTGCGAGGCCAATCCCACGGGACGCACCTGTTACAAGCGCAGACTTTCCTTGGAGGGAAAAGTGCGATAGCACAGGGGCTGCGGGATCAGGGTGTACTGCGAGAACCATTATGGGAAGTTGTGTAAGTGTGTTTGATGTCGATTACTAGAATTTTTGGGAAGATTGGAAGTACGAAACACAGGGTCCTATTTCTATATAACATCGCATTGCGGAATTGGATTTGTGTCCGAAGCTGGGGCATATTCAAATGTCTGATGCGATGCCTCCCGGCGATCTAATGCCGTGGCGGGGAAGCTGGGGATAACGGCGTTCTGTAACCCGGCTGCGGAGAAGACGGTCCACTGTCTACCGTGAGTTGGATAGCCGTGATGGCATATGCATCCCCAGCTACGATGACGGTCTGCAGGGATTGAAACTCCGAGTTGGGTCGGATAAGTTCCGAAGGAGACGTTTTCCGGTCTAGGAGCTGTCCTGGCTGCCTCCTTTAAGCGACAAGTTGCAATGCATTCAACTACATGTATATTCTTCTTCAATTGTACGTGCACGGGATCACTATGTACTCCGTACTTCTCATTGTGTTTCATGGATCACCAAATGTGATCGGCGATTGAAGTTGCATAACATTCATACGGATGTCACTTACACACGAGTTTCAGTACTAAAGCAACATGTATCTGAGCATATATAGAAAGCATACTGGCTTGTTACATTGGTCATGTTGATCTCAAAATACTGCTATTCTGCTAGCATCTATTCAGGCACACCCTGAATAACCACCTTCAAGGTATCCTCAGCAGCCTGCCTCACAACCTCAAATGCCTCCTCAGCCTTGTCAAAAGCAAACCTGTGTGTGATGAGCTTGCTAGGCTGGATCTTTCCAGCAGCAATCAACCTCACAGCTTCGGGATAACATCCTGTAGAATACCGAATAGACCCCTTGATCGTCAAGGCTCTAATACAAGCCGTTGTTATGGGAAAGACGACATTCTCCTTGCCCATACCAGCCTGAACATATGTCCCTCCCTTCTTTGCTGCAAACACACCGGCCTGTATACAAGGCTCAGCACCGGTGCACTCTAGAACGACGTCGGCCCCAAGTCCCAATCCATAATCGGCCACAATCTTCTCGGCCACAGCCCTGGCTGCATCAACAGGATCTGCACCGGCCGCTGGCTTCGCATTGTTCAGAAAGACACCATCTGCTGCAAAGTCACGGGCAAACTGTGCCCTCATTTCGGAGATATCTACCCCGATAACCCTGGCTGCACCTGAAGCCTTGGCGACAGCCTGGCACAACACACCGATGGGACCACATCCGAAAACGAGAACAGTCTGTCCTGCCCGAAGATCCGACACCTTGACAATCTGTACTGCCACAGCCACAGGCTCTACCAGAGCGCCATCTTCAGAGCTCATGTGGTCAGGGATGGGATACACATAGTCCGAGGCGACAGTGTAGTATTTTTGCAGAGTTCCGTCGTGAGGAGGCGTAGCTGCAAAAACAGTGTCTTCGCAGAGGTTATAAGATCCTGATCGGCAGAAGTCGCATCGTCGACAGGGGACTCCAGGCTCAATGGCCACTCGGTCGCCTACACGGACGTTGCTGACTTCGGACCCAGTCTCAACAACGACACCGGCACTCTCGTGTCCCAGGACAATCGGGCTCTTGAGTATAAAGTCGCCTATGCGTCCGCGTTGCCAGTAGTGTACATCGCTACCGCAGATGCCTGTTTGCTCAATATGGACACGGACGTGGTGAGGGTCGTCGAGCTTGGGGACTTGTCTGTTTTCGAATGAAACCTTTTTGAGCTCCTGCAACACAAAGGCCGGGTTCTGGAATTGATAGAGGTTAGTAAGAGAGGTCTAAGAGCATCGATTATCTCTGGATGAACTCACTACTTCTGTCATGGTGTTGATGTTGGTTCCGTAATGAGGAGACTGCGGGGAGAGTGGGGGAGAGTGAAAGTAGACTTGAGAGAGAGCCAAATGTCAATAATCGTCAATAGTTCATGTGATTGATGCCTTTAAAAGTGCCGTGTGCCACGTAATTATGCATGTTTGCTCCGTTGTAAGAGCCTATGATTTGCAAGGCTCCCCGCGCTCTACGGCCCACGGACGACCGTAGGCCGGTGCCAACTTATCATGCAGAACTTTGGGGGCCTGATTGAAACTGACGTACCCAACGGGATACGTCATCCGGTCACTTACAAGAAACTTGTCGATCGCGCCCTGGAGGGCAGGATATGCAGCAGCGCTGGCATCCATTCATGTGCTTTACCAGCATCTTAGCATGAAAAACGAGAGCGATAGCGAAAGCGAGGACTTACAGAAACATCTTAGAGCCTATACTGTATGGCGAATCAATTGATTCCATGTTTCCGTTAATGTCGATGCCTTTCATCTGTCGATGGCGGCGCCCGACCAGTCCCGGTTCCCAAATAGGCAATTCTCCGACGCGGGGCTCCGTTGATGCTACGGCGTCATCTGCCGCATATGCAACCGGGTAAACGCTCTTCGAGGTGAAGTATAGGGATTCTGTTTCCAACTTCAATTGGAATTACGATCTAGTGAATTATTCATATCTGAAAGCACCTCTAGCTCTTACATCGGTCACCATATTTAACAGTACCATACATAGGCAGTAATTGGCAAGTACATGTACATTACATGCCACAGCTGGGTGACAGAATGCCGCCATCTCCAACCTCTCCGCCACGGCCTGTATTGTAAAAGTTAGACGACCCAGAGTGAATTCGTTAAGAAAGGATCAGTACGTGAGATTAAAGGTTGAGGGATCACAAACACCAATGGTACTATGTAATAACATATGCCGGCATATGCTGGACCACGTTCTCGCATTTTGTCCGGAAACCGAGCATCATGATCTAACCGCATACTACCAATTGGATCAGCCAAACGGCCAACAGGGACCCGTACATCACACGAGACGCATCGTCTCCACACCATAACCCCGGATCTTACCCCAGATTGTTCATGACGCTCCCCACACTCGTGGCCCGGTGGGGAACAGGATGTACAAGTCCATGCTTGAGAGTATTGTTTGTTTTGTTAAGGCTTTGCCAACCACGGAGTCATAAATACTCTCCGTCCCCACTACCTGGTTCCCACCTAAACTCAGGAATTAGGGTACCCTCTGATCTTGTTCTGATTTGAACACTTGGTGACCACAATGTCATCTCAAGTTGAGCGTGATTCCAAGATCGTCGGAAGGGCCTTGGCCGAGGTCCTTCCACAGACAAAGAAGTACTGGTTCCAGCAATCGCATATTCTGCGGCTCAATGCCTTGCTTCTCATTCCCTTGTTGTCCAGCTCTGTTTCTGGATACGATGGTATGCTCACATGTCCTTGAGACGATAAATGATCATCTCGATATACATCTGCTAACTCGGTATCATCTGTAGGCTCTCTTATGAATGGACTACAGACTCTTCCACAGTGGAGAGACTACTTCAACCACCCCCAAGGCAGACTTCTTGGTCTGATTAATGCCTCCCAGTCCATCGGCGGCGTCCTGGGTCTTCCCATTGTGGGAGTGGTTTCTGACAAGTTCGGCCGAAAGCCCGTTCTCATCGCCGGTATCCTCATCGTCTGCATATCTGCGGCCATACAAGCTGCCTCGGTCAACTATGCAATGTTTGTCGTTTCCCGTATCCTCGTTGGCCTGGGAGGCATGTTCGTCGTCCAGCCCAGTCCGATGCTCATCGCCGAATTGGCTTACCCTACACACCGGGGAAAGTACACATCGGCGTACTGGACAATGTACTATCTTGGGGCTATCCTGGCTTCCTGGACCACCTTTGGAACTCAGGCACATGCAGGGTCCATATCCTGGAGACTTCCATCTGCTCTCCAGGCAGGGTTCCCTCTTGTACAGCTTGCTCTCATCTGGTTTCTTCCTGAGTCACCACGTTGGCTCATAGCTCAGGATCGTACTGCCGAAGCTGCCGCCATCTTGTCCAAATACCACGACCCAACAACATTGGATAGCCCTCTTGTCAATAGGGAGCTGGCTGAGATTTCTCAGATGATCCAGGATGAGAAGATTGCCGCCAATACTGGGTGGTCTGCCCTTGTCAACACACCCGGAAACCGAAAGAGGACGTTGATTGCTGTCTGCACCGGACTCTTCGCACAGTGGAATGGCATTGCTGTCGTCTCTTATTATCTCACACTCGTTCTGGACAGCATCGGCATCACGGATACCTTTACTCAGACTCTCATCAATGGTCTCTTGCAAATATTCAACTTTGCCGCTGCTTTAAGTGCAGCGTTCCTCGTGGACCGACTCGGGAGGCGAACACTGTTCCTCTGGTCCGGTATTGGCATGCTTGTTTCCTACATTGTTTGGACTGCCTGCTCTGCCATCAACACTCAAACTGGAAATACCTCTGCTGGGATTGTTGTTGTCGTCTGCCTCTTTACGTATTATTTCCACTACGATATTGCGTGGACGCCTTTACTGTTCGGATACCCGACCGAAATCTTCCCATATACCCTACGCTCCAAAGGACTCGCTCTGGAGATGTTTGTCATGTACGGGTCCCTGGTGGTCTCGTCGTTTACTAATCCCATTGGTATCGAAAACATTGGATGGCGGTACTACATTGTGTTTTGTGTCTTGCTTTTCTTCATGTTTCTTGTCACATACTTCTTGTTTCCCGAGACCAAAGGACACAGCTTGGAAGAGATTGCTCTGATATTTGACGGCGATGATGCCCTCGTTGAGGACAAGATCCGTGCTAGGGAGAAGGGTCTCCATGAGGAGAAGAAGACGGAAGCAACTACACACTTGGAGAGGATATAGTCATGGGGCTTACTGTCTACAACTACTGTATTTCTTAATGTCTCCTTTCTTTCTGTACCAAATGTTTAATCAAGAGAGCTTTGCAATTCACGTCTACTTCACTTTGACAGTGTCCACTTCTGTCTTGTACCTCAAGTTACTCTGGTTATCCGACAGCCTGTAGTCTCATTAGCCTGTCCTAGTACACGCGACAACAAGTCTAACTAAGTCCATAGTAAAGAGGCAGATAAGCTTACGCTATGCGCTCACTAATACAATACGCCTCATGTTCCGCACTGGCAGCGGAGGTTTATTTCCATGCTCATTGGAAGATTATAAGTCGCGCAGTGGCCCCCAAAACGGCACCTCTCACGACAGACGGTCAAGGCCATCCATGGCGCCGGACCGGTAAAGTCACGGGCTGGGCTGGTGTCAGCACGGGCAGAGGGATGTAACAAGGATGGAAGCTTCGTGATATGAGCGGGTCACCCGCATGCGTCGTACAACCGTAACAGCTGGGTATTGGGATCAGGTCACCGTATCTTCAATGCTGTGTCACTCAACATCAGGCCTGTTGGTCCATGTACATACATCAATGTAATGTGGACTACCTCATTCGTTGACACATTTGGAGAGACGGGATCGATTGATGTCAGAAGGGAGGAGTGGGTCTCAAGATCGTGACAGGTTGTTGGTCGTGTGGTATGTGGCGCTTCAAGTGGCGGACTCCCGATTACATATTACATATCGTTAACAAATAGTTCCAGCTCTCTACTCGTAGATGATGGCACTAAGCTTTGAGCCTCGTCCTCTCTCTTTGTCGTACAATGGATCATGGGATAAGGCTTTGGTTCTTCTCCGAGCCACTCGGGAGAATGGGAGAAGTCGGGGCTTGTATGTATTCGCATTAGGCATATTTGAATATCATGCACCCTGTACATATGCAAGCCGCGGATAAAAATGACATCTTTGTCTGTCCAAGTGTCACTGCTTCGGCGACGACGCACCAACGTATATACAGATCTAGTACCTTGCATGCATAAACCCTTTTAGTGCGGCATCTCGTGCATCGTGCATGTGTGCATCAATGGTGGGACACCGGGTCATTGTCCTGTTTCTGTACGTCAATAGAAACACCCCCTCCTATTGTCTACATGTAATCGTTGGGATGTCAATGGACGTCCATCTTCCTATTGTTCCTCTATTCACGTCAGCCCTGGACCTTGTGCATCTACGCCTAAATCGATGCACATCCTCCCGCAGTGGGCCGTATATCGCGGTGGAACCCGCGGCACGAAATGTCTTGGAAGCTAGCGTCGTCATGACATGGAGCTTTTGAAGGCTCTTGTGTCTGGGCGGGCTGGCTCGTGTTGCCGCTTGCGGGCCGTCCACGTCTGTAGCTTGTTGGGCACAATATGGGATTTTCTATCTGACAGGGTTTGACTAACAGTCACGGATTTGGCCATGAATCCGTAGTCTGTGGTGGAAGTGTTGATAAATACTTAAGTGCCAGGCCGGGATGGACCGAGGGCGATTATCCAGATATGTGCTGTGTCCCCGGCGTACCAAATATACGGTCCACTACAAGAAATTTCCATCATACTTCTGTCTTATTGACCTCCCCATACATTGTAATTCCCCATTCCATTCAATATGGACTCCGTCAGTGGAAAAGACCTGGATCATCTAGGGATGAAATTGAGACACTTGGACTTGGCCCGCTTGGTGGAGCTGTCCGGGTCCATCAGGGCCAACCTCTCGGTCGTCGGACCCACCATCGCCGTTGGCCTCACCGTGCTTCTTATTGCCGTGGCCCTGCGTCGTCGTTACCTCTCTGACTTGTCTGATATCCCCGGACCCTTCTGGGCTTCCATGACACGCCTCTGGCACGTCTATAGGATCCTCGAGGGGAAGCAGAATGAGCATATCAAGGCCCTTCATCACAAGTATGGCCCCTTTGTGAGGATTGCTCCTAATGAGGTCAGCGTCAGCCACCCGGATGGGTCTACGCTTCTACTTCGTGCCAATCTACACAAGGTAAGTGTTACTTCGCATGCTACGTTCTGTCCGGATAGATGGACAGCTGCTCACAGATCATAGGGTTCTTGGTATCTCGTGACCTCTGTTCCAGACTTTCGATTCCACAACCCCATGTCGACCACGGACCCGGACAGGAAGAAGGCTCTCTCTAAGCACTTTGCCCCTGGGTACTCTATGCCACAGATTATGAAGTGGGAGCCGGATGTGGATAGAAACGTCGAAGACTTGCTTGGCTGGGTCGACCAGTATGCGGATAGCAAGAAGCCCATGGACCTTGACAAGTTCATCACATTCACCACGTCCGACAATATTGGGTCTGTCTTTTTCTCTGAACCATTCGGATATCTCAAAGCTGTAAGTCATTGTCTCGTCTTAGAGTGTGATACATGTTTCTGACAGCTCTCAAGGGTTATGATCTTGGCGGTACCCTGGCGAACAATGTCACACTGAGCAAGTTTGCGTCTGCTGCGGGTTTCTTCTTGATCCCTCTTCGGTTCTTGGTGAACCCTCTCAACAGCTGGCTCATGATGTTCCCCATGGGTCAGCTCTACCAGACCACGTCAAGGGTACTCAAGAAGCGACTCAAAAACCCTAACGAAAAGAACGACATGATATCACACTGGCTGAGAGCTCGTGAGCAATCCGGGAAGTTGTCTCTGCGAGAAATTGAGGCGCAGACCAATGTCAACCTTGGTGCCGGTTCAGAGCCAGTTTCTAGTAAGTATACAACTCCTACATACACTTAAAGCTCACTCTAAAGCATATGTTGACAATCAGCCATAGCCGCTATTCAAAGCTTCATCTACTACACAATCCAGCACCCCGACTCGTGGAAACGTGTTCAAGATGAGATCCGCGCTGCTCAGGAGGAAGGTCTCTGTCTTGACCACGTTGTGACATTTAACGACGCAAAGAAACTACCATACTTCCAGGCCTGTTACAAGGAAGCTTTGCGCATGTTCAGTCCTACCACTATGGGACTGCCGCGAGTGGCACCCAAGGGCGGCATCACCATTGGAGACAGGCACTTCTTGGAGGGTACAATCCTCACGGTTACATCCCAGTAAGTCATATATATGCAAGCAGATATAAGTGTTCAATGACTCTCTAACACATTTCTAGTTCTGTTCACTCCTCCAAAGAGATTTATGGACCTGACGCTCATGAGTGGAACCCTGACCGCTGGCTCGGTGAGGGTGCCAAGGAGCTCGAGAAGAACTGGCTAGTGGTATGTATCTCTGTGAAATCAATGCAGATTGAGAGAAAAAATACTAACATGTACTATAAACAGTTCTCCGCTGGATACATGACCTGCCCGGGGCGTAACTTTGCTCTGTTGCAGATCTTCAAAATAGCCGTCACACTTGTGCGTGACTACGAGATCCGTCAGGTGGACCCCAACAATGTCTGGAAGTACCAGGCCAACTTTACGGCTCTGACACACTCCTGGCCTGTTTACATCGAGAAGAGGGTGGGAGCTGCGTAAAGGACTACATGTAGTTCTGAAACCAACTCTGTTGACTGCGTATACTATAGCTTGGACGTTGACGGTGTATAAGGCTGGGCTGTCTGGACAATTGCTATGATACGTACATGTGATCCATTACGTCTGCTCTTACGATATATGATACTTCCATTTTCAGATACAATGAATACTCTTCTTTTGTCCCCTCACTATCTGTCTGATCGAGTGCTATTGCCCAATAACAAGATGACAACCGTACATGCTGATGTTCTGTTGGCCCCTGTATGCGGACAAGTCCAACAATGGCATCATGTTACCGCCAACATGTGCATTAGTAGAGCCCAAGGTGATGATCGAGGTCTATCTCGCATAGACATATCTGCAGTCATGATCACAAGACCCTCGGCCTGGCCTGTGTGTACATGAGGCAACATTCATCCCCGAGGTTGCTAACCCTAGTCCATACACGGAGATAATGCATGTTTCAACGATTGTTCTGATTAAGTCCTCAAACTCGAGGCCCAACCAACATGCAACTGCCTTTTTTAAAGTATCTCACGCACGCAGTGTCATCATAGTGTAAGAGGTAATAGATGTATTGCTATCTAGTGACTCGTATCAAGTGACGCAATTGCTAATGATCCCACACCCATTCAAAGATATCCCAATTTAACAACAAATTCCTTAATCTCAGGGAAAGCATGGACCATCCTCACAGGAAATCCCTGCATGTATGAACTCCAAGTCTCCTTACACCCATCGCACAACTGTATACCGCCGAACTGCTCCGTGCCTTTGCTTCCTGGCGGTGCAGAAGAACAGTGGGGACAATGCCTCTCGGCCCTCCTCTCAAGAATGTCACTGAATCCAGGAAACAGGATCTTTCCAGATTGCTCAATGACACTAGCGTAGTGTCCGTCCTGAACCGGTTGAGCGGTGCCAGCCTCGACTCTGTTCCAGAGTTTGAAATTGTCTCGGGTAAGATCGACGACCTTGTTTGTCTCAGGCCTGCCAATCATCAGTCCATCCTCGACGAAACGGTACCGTCGCGTCATCATATGGATTGGTCCACCAAAGAAGCGCGTGAAATTGAGAACACAGCGTTTGGCCGGATCCTGTGCCCACACGACGTCGAGAGCCCAAAGAATCTCTCGGTAGACTCGGAAGCTGTCGACCCGTGTCTCAATGCCCACGTAGCCAAACGTGCTGTTGGTCTCACCCTCGGCACGATGCTTGTAGAAGGCAACGGCGTCGTAGAGAGTGTCGGCCAGTTCCGCAATAGCCTGCCACTGGTTCTCCTTGAGCTCGAAGTCGTCAAACTCGTTGCATGCCAGGGCACTGGCAATGGTGTACCGCGCCAGAGCATCGCAGTCGCGTAGACGGAACCAGCTCTGTGGAGACTCGACAAGGGCGTTGAGGTAGCGTGAGAAGAGCTCAGAGTCTAGTCTCTTGCTCGACTTCTCGGCGGATATGAGCATGAATGCCCGGAACTCCCGAGACATGTCTTCGTGCATGCTCGTGCCGCCGAATAGAGTGGAGAGGAGGCCATCGAGGTCGTACCCCACGACTGGTTTGCTGTCATCGTCGGGGATCAGGTCACCGCGGAATTCGGCAATGATGGCGACTATGATGGTCCTGTTGAAGGCAATGTATCGGTCCCAGTTCTTCCACTCGGGAATCACACACCGGGAATACTCCCAGGCGCAGGCTAACGTCTCCTCGACGATGGCTTCAGAGAGGCCGTAGGTGTCTAGACCTTCCCGTAGCTCCTCTGGGTAGAACCATTTGTCATTGAAGGTCTTGACATCCTTTTCGTTCATGACATGATTGCCATTGATAGACGCAGTGGCATGGCTGCTATTGGCAGTAGTAGAGGTATAGTTCCCCATGATGATGGTAAGGGCAGAGGAAAAGGGGAAGAGGAAGTGTAGTGAGGGTATCGTCTTAGACAAAGTGGTAACTAGACGATTGGTAAGACGGATGTCTCTACTATGGAACAGATGGACATCTTTATGGACGTCACCTCATGGACTGTTGGAGGTCAATATGCCGGAAGCAGTTGATATATCGCCACGCCATCCATGTCAATAGCGACATCCACGCATCAATAGCAGCACGAGTTGCTATTGTCCGCGTCTTTCAGCCGTGCATTCAATGTATGCATGTACATCTCGGAGGGGGGATCTGAATAGAGAAAAATGCGATTGGTCATGGTATGTTACGCATTCAATGTGCAATCTGCCTTTTTTTCTCTTCCAATGTTTTACAAAGCTGGGCCGGCCGGAGTATAGACTGGAGATACGAGTACCAACTACTACGAGTACTACGTGTAGTACTAGCTGTAAACTCATACCCCACGATAACGACACACTAGGGGGGTGGACGCAATGTAAGACAGACTAAGCTGACAGGACGGAGAGTTTTGATCCGCTGCGGGGAAAATAATCACAATTTCGAATCTACCATCTTTGAGCTTTTCCATTTTCTTCTTCTACACAAATCTTTTCCGTTGGTGTGTCTGTCTGTGTGTGTGTCGTTGTTGTTGGTTGGAACCTGCATCTCTCTACGCCATTCCTCATTATTCATCCCGGCAAAGGAAATAGTGCACGGACTTATACGAACTCGACGGCAAAGATGCCCACTAAACACCTCCAGACGCTTGACAACCGTGTGCGGGGCCGTCTGGCCCTGGTCACCGGTGCCAGGTATGTGGAATGGCCCCCATTTGAAATTGGAAAAAAAAAGGACACCAGATGTCTCGATTTATTGATTACACACATACACGAACAACAAGAAACTGACTTGCTTAACCTTGTCCCCCCCTTTGATTCTTAAAGTGGCGGCATTGGGGAAGGTTGTGCTCGAGCCTTGGCCTCGGAAGGTTGCGATGTTGCTATCCACTACTCATCCAGCAAGGTCAGCTGCTGCCATTCCTTGTCCCTCGTGTGCGCCTCCTGTATGCTTTCAGATCCATGACTAACGTGGAGGATATGTAATCCGTGTGAGCTTTTTCCAGGACAAAGCTGAAGTTGTGGCGAACGAACTGCGGACCCAATATCCCGACCAGGTCTTTATCACGGTTGCAGCTGATCTAGCCGACCGTCAGTCGACGCGTAGCTTGGTCCCCAGCGTTCTCGGCCATACGGAACTCTCACAGAGGCATAAGGCTATTGACATCTTGGTTGCTAATGCCGCCAATGGCCGCCGCATCAGGGATGTTGGTGAGATTGGAGAGGATGACTGGGATGAGATGATGGAGGTCAACAGCCGGAGCCAGTTTGTCGTCTCCAAGGCTTGCCTTGAGGGCATGAGGGCTCAGTCATGGGGACGCATCATTCTCATCGGAAGCATTGCCAGCCGCGGCGGAGGCATCAATGGTTGCCACTATGCTGCTTCAAAGGGAGCTCTGGCGTAAGTTGCTACTGTGCATGCAAGGGTGTGAATCACTGCTAACTGTCGTCTTTATAGATCCATGGGATTGAATCTCGCCACTCTTCTGGCCCCCGAGGGTATCACGGTCAATGTGGTACGTTTGGGAACGACTCATATTCAATGGTACAACTGAGGCTGACAATTCATAGATCCAACCTGGTATGATGGTGCCATCGGGCATGGTTCCTTCACCAAAGGGATCGTAAGTGCAATTCCTTTTTTCCCTTTAGCCCCCACAACGTGTCTTTACTTACTTATCCATAGGAGCTGGGAGGAGGGATGTGACATGGACAAGCTGAGGGCCGAGGACCCAGGTCTAGCCATTGCCACTATGGTCCCTGTCCGCCGTCCGGGCAACACCTCGGAAGTGGGAAATGCTGTCAACATGTGAGTTTCTGCCATCACCCGCTTGTAATTACTATAGTCTTCTGACAAACAGAAAAGGTTCGCCAAGACGGGGTACATTACCAGTCAGGAGCTTGTCATCAGCGGTGGTTTGAAATAGACGTCTTCTACGACCTGCATTGCTTGAATTAAAGACGCATATATTATTTACTAGGAATTAGACAGGGGGATGAGAGAGAACATAGATTACAGAATGTTAGATCGCACGTCTATTAGTCGATTGATACAAAAGAGTTCATTAGAGATATACAAATTGCGTTGGATGATATCTACTTCTAACTCCTCTCACAACTCGCCTCCTCCAAACTGAAACGGACTATCAGGCTGAGCCTCATAAACATACAGTGTACTGTTATGCTGATCAGGAAGCCAGTACAGCCGCAATTTGCCTTCCTCAACACTCACATCAACGGGATTCATGGTGAGACGAACACCAAGCTCACTCTCCAGGGTAATTGGCACCTCTACAAGCGGCTGCATAGTCTCAACATCAACCAGAGCAATCCCGCCAAGCGAGTAGTCGCCGACGGTAGCAACACCAGAGCACATCATGATGCTGCGGCCATCGTAACGCTGAATATGTCCCAACCACTTGCAGTCCTGGTAGTCGATAAAGTATGATGGGTTCCTAACGACCGACTTTGGCTGTACGCGACCGTGGCCGGGTCGGATCTGACCAAGGTCCCACGAGGAGGCATTACGCGCACCCCAATTGAGGCATGTGATGGAATTGGCTTGCGTGTCATGGACGATACCGCCAATGTGGTCGTTGTAGTTGAGGACATGCGTGGGCTCTAGGGTGAACGGGTCGACGTGGTAGACGTATCCCGTCGTGTTGGGACGATACTGTGCCAGTGTCCCCCAGATGGACGTGCCGTCAAAGTCGATGCCTCCATTATGATACTCTTTGCTTCCGCGTTGTGTCAAGGTGGCATCGGCGATGCGCTGGCCCTCCCCGTTGAAGACAATGAGGTGACCGAACCCTTGGCCGGAGGTGCGGTCCGTGCCGTTGACCACACCCTCCGGGTACTTCTTCGTGGCCTCCGTGTACTCCCCGCAACTGACAATGTACCGGTCATCTCCTAGACGTACCATGCCCTCAGGCTCGTACGTGTCACCGTCGAGCGTGACGTTGGCTATGCTCTTCCAGACGGTTGAACGGCCGAGGTTCTGGAACAGCTCGACAATTTGCTCACCGTCTGACTCGGCATGCGACGCGGGAAGAGGGGACGGTGCTAGCGGCTCATTGCGATAGTGCGTGATGTTGAGACCGGAGACAGCGAGGGGGGCACAGACGCCCATGAGGCCGTGGGAGAGCTTCATGGTGCTGGATATGGATTCGGTGAGACAAATGCTCTCGATTGAGTCGAGCATGAGGGGATGATGTATTGGGTTCAATGGTTTTTTCTAGGCGATGCAATTACCTCAATGGCGGTCATTGGCTTGTCTTGGGTTCTCGTGTACTTTTGCTGTACTTGTGTACATGCGGATACACAATTACGTATAGATGATTCACGATGTCTTCATTATCTCGTGTATGGTTTTTTACTATATTCAATGAAAAATCGAATAATATTAGGCTACATCTTAATTAACCATGCTCTATAGGACTAGAAACTACCTGTAGACATGGAAACATCACGGTCGGAATCGTCGGCAAGGGTTGCTGTTACCTCCACTCCGTCCCAGTGACCCGTTCACCAACAAACGGCAGTTGATGATTCATGAGAACTTCATGACGCAGAAATTCATTTATTTTCACAGATGGGCCAGTATAATGCCGTGATGATTCCACATGCCCTTTAGCCTTGGAGGTTGACAATTGTCCCGTTCACGATACCCAGGTTCTAAGAGCTCTCATCGCCGTAGACCACAATACATGTACATGTACCCTATAGCTCCTGTTTGAAGTGGGCAGTCAAGGCCAGGAACGGTCATGAATTATCTACCATTTTGATACGACAATGATTGCATGGTGTATTGTTCATATATGCAGGTGCGTTTATCAGAGCTCAGACCCAATAGGCCAGAGAGCTCCTTTACGTTCAATGTACCAAGGCCAAAACATATGGATGTAGCCGTTCAAGGTTGCTGCATATGCCACTGCGCTCATCAATTAGAATAACTTTCCCGTTCCGCATGGTATAAGTGAAACAGCCCTATGTCTCAATGTATAGGAAACATCATATAGCAGAAAGACCAGACAAGCCCCAGTCGAAGCCATACAACACCATCCCTTTCGCCATGCTCAGTTGTTATTGTCATGGCTGCTGTCGTTTCCATGGTCGGGTGTCCTGGTCCCATTGCTCGAACCAGGGTTGCCAGACTGGCTGGACTCGCGAAAGGGGCGTTGCCTCGGAGGAATAGGAGGCGGTGGCGAGTCATCACCATTTTCTGTGACCATTTGCTCAATGGCAAGAGTCAGATCCTCAGGACGGCTGGACTTTGCTCCCAAAAGAGAGCAGACAGCCTGTCGAAGCTCGGCTTCGGTCATCCCAGATTGCAAGATACGTATGGCCTTGGCGTCACGGGCTTTCTTCTCCTCTATCAGGCGCCCTCTAATGGTGATGGAGAGGTTTTCAAGACAGGCCACTAGGTGAGAACGATCAAGGTGTCGAAGTCCTCCTCTCCCCATAACCTGATCGTGAAGTTGGCCAACAGTTAGTCGTGGAAGCAGCCAGGGCCTTATCGTCTGGATCCGAACAGAGGGAGGTAAGGGCTGTGCCACTGGGATAGGAGACTCTTGTTGGGAAGACAACGGAACAGCCTGAGTGCTTGTCGATGGCCATTTTGCTATTGCTGAGCCCTCCTGTATCTGAGGTCCATCTTCCTGACCGAACCACTTCTTGTGCAAAAAGTCTTGTCCATGAAACACCTCCCGCAGGGTCAATGCGATATCCTCGGGAACCTGTAGACTGGACATGTCCCAGGTGTTTCGAGCAACAACAACTGACATTGGATGAACAGTTGGGTATTTCATATTCTCCGCCAAGGAGTGGGATGAGAAGGCGGTGGACTCTCTCCAGTTGTATAGGTGGTCCATCTCGTATTTGAAGACACGTCTGTCCATGTCGGAAAGCTGACTCCAGAATTTGTTGGCCCAGGCGAGATTCTTATCCCATGCTTGTGCGAAGAATGATTCGACCTCATTCAGGTCGGTGCCTTGAAGGGGGGATGGCTTCTGCAGCCGGCCGAGTGTAAGTTCTTCCATATTGACATAACAAGGGTGTTGGACATGAGATTCATGACACGGGAGTAATGTTTAAACATAATGTTTAGGAGTGTGGGCTATGAAGGGAGGAGAGAAGGAGAGTGAGGTTTTATATGTTCTGGGGAGGGATTCTGCAGAACCGCGGGGAAGGCAATGCAAGGTTGACAGCTGCCAGCACCTGCACCCAGATGGATGTCAGTGAATGATCAATGTGGGCATCGTTTGCAATGTTTGTACAGTGCTGGGACTAAGCGAGCAAACAATGCTGAGGGCTGCTATGGAAGTGAGATATGTCCGAGGTCACAATCCAACTCATCGTATTCTTTCCTATGGACCGCATCTCATTCACAGTCAACATACTGCAGTGATTCAAGGTCAAAATCAAGGCTCATTGCATCGATTCACTGTAGATCCTGGTCATTATATTGACTATGGAGGCGGCGAAAACAACAGTTTCTGCCATTGAATTGAAGGCAGCACAGGTTTCACAGAAGGACAGACATCAGTGACGTAGGAATGGAAAGAAGTCAAGGATATATCATTTTTGGGTGAAAAAGTAATGCAGCCAACGCCTATCAAACACTAGGTCCAGTCCTCTCTCCACCATCATATCGCTTGAACAGCCAAAGGCTTATACATATCTTCCAAAAAGAAGGTCTCGCCATTTGACAATTGAACGTTGAATGCCTCTAGTGCAGCCTCGATCCGATCAATGCTGTTCAGCCCAACAATCGGACAGGCACCCTTCCCTAGTAGCCATGCCATGGCAACTGAGCTCATGGAACAATCCCTTTTGAGGGCGACATCCCGCACCCGACGGACAATAACTTCATTCTGCTCACCAGCAAACCACTTTTTCGTCTTCTGATCCTGCTCTTGGCGTGAGGATCCCTCCTGCCACGGACGTGCTAGCAACCCACGCGCCAATGGACTCCACGGAATCAACCCGACACCCTCAGCTTCGCAAAAAGGGTTCATCTCACGCTCTTCTTCCCGATAGAGTAGGTTATACAGACCCTGCATGCTGGTGAAGCAGGTCCAGTGATTCAGTTTGGCGGTATACTGAAGTCGCGCAAATTCCCAGCAGTGCATACTCGACGCTCCCAGGTAGCGGACCTTGCCCATCTTGACGAGATCATGGAGCGCGCACATAATCTCCTCGGGAGGTGTTTCGCGGTCTAGGCGATGTAGCTGCAATACATCAATGTAGTCCGTGTTCAGCCGTCGTAGGGAGCCCTCCACGGCGTCAAAGATGTGCTTCCGACTCAGTCCCATCTGGTTCACCAGTGGCCCTGTGTTTATCGCAGGGTTTGGTCGAGAGTCCGGGTCGTCTTCAAGAACAGGGTAGAAGACTTTGGTCATGATGACCACCTTGCTTCGCGGGATGGAGTATGTCGATAGGGCTTTGCCGATGATGCTTTCTGAGACTCCATTGGAGTATGTGTTGGCTGTATCAAACGTGTTGATCCCAAGATCGTACGCTCGCTTGATCAGTGGAAGAGACTGTTCCTCGTCCATGACCCAAGGAGATCCCTCCCAGTTTGGATTGCCATAGGTCATGCATCCTAGTATTATGCGGGAAACCTTGAGGCCGCTGTTGCCTAGTCTTTGGTATTCCATTTTGTGTAGGTGCTGTTGTCTGCTGGTTCAAATCATCGTTTGATAGCGTCGAGATCAATCACTGTACACATATGCTCACTTATTTCAATGAGATGTAGCACGGCATCCGGTTGCCTTATCTGACTGGTACTTTGAAGGCTCCAAGGGCCAACCCGGTGATATCCCCGTGCTGGCTCCCGGGATCTGCAAAGTGTCAGTAGTATCCTTTTGGGGCTAGGATTCCGTCTATGCTGGCTTCGGAGAGAATACCGAAAAATGAGGGGAAGACGTTGCCTCCCCCCTTGACAGTATCAGCATGTGCAATTCATCTTCCCCTCTCTCATATCGTGGCTCAATCATAATGGACGTCGTCTTTGACGACATACCTGCATTAATGAGCCATTGCCTCCCTGGCATATGCCCCACATCATGGGAAAAGACTCCCGTTATACATGTACATGTAGGCACCAAAGGCTGCTCCAAACAGAATGACGATACGCTTGTTGTTTTCTGCTTAGTTTAAAGGTTCTCTCATAAGTACTTGATAGAATATGATGCTTTCTATTCTGTAAAAAAGTCTTCGGCTAACTGCATATACTTGATCCTCTGTCTCCAGAATGTAAAGGCAATATGAATTACACCCCGTTGGTCAACCATAATACTCGGGTACGACAACTCGCGATTCAGTTTCTTCTCACTGTTATTCGTCAAGCAATACCCATCACCGCCTTCGAGAGTCTTCCACTTCCAAGACGCTCCGTCATCATCGCTCCAAGCCACATTGAGTGGTGCTCTAGGTGCACCCCAAAATGCATCCTTCCCGTGCTTGTTGGCTTGATTTCGGCGAGCGTCCGTACCATCACTAATGTCATCGTATAGCCCGTTACGACGACCAAGTGCATCCTCTTTTGAAGAATGATTGTAAACGAGAACCACGCGGCCCGAGGAGAGCACGTCAAAGCATATCCCCGAATTCGGGTTCGGCAAGACTGTAGCCTGTGGCTTTGACCAGTCAATCCCGTCTGGAGAGGCAGACAGGTATACATTGTCTGCCCAACGACTTCGGTATACCCCCAGGTAACTGCCATTCTTTAATCTCTGGATGTTCATGTGCACGCAGCCGTAGCTCTGCGGGATCTCTTTCTCTATCCAGGACTTGCCCTCATCGCGAGAGATGCGGATGCACGAGATGTCGTCGTTCCCCAGCCAGCGCTCTCCAGCTTCTGCGCGGCATTTGAAAACAGGCACTACCCATGCACCATCGTCCAACACAATGACAGGCTGTCGGATAAAGGTGCCTGCATCCCCGAAAAGGGTGGAAGGCTCTGAGAAAGTATGGCCGTGGTCGGTAGAGGTCAATTGCTTGACAATTGCAGAATCTTGATTTCCGGCATCTTGGGATGTGTAGAGGAGTCGGACTTCACCAGACGAGGGGACACGGAAGAGAACGGGGTTCTGCTCGCTCCGAGTGTGGTCGTGCGTCAGCTTGGTAGCGGCTGTCCATGATGTCTCCCCTGACTCAAGTCGAGACATATAGATGCATATGTCCGGGCGGCCTTCAATACTGCCTCCGAACCAGGCACATAGGAGATCGCCGTTTGGTAGGAGAAGGAGGTTGGAGGCGTGACATTGTTGTGTGAGAGCCGGGATGTAGGCTTCCGAGTAAGTGTAGCCTCTATTTTCTGGTGATTGAAGAGTTGCCGTGAACGCGGGGGCTTCTGTGATTGTCGCAGTGGCCATTGTATCAACATGCCCTCGAATGATAAGACCCGAGAGTGTGACCTTTAAGAGAGTGGCTCATTGGGGTATAAGCCTTGATTGAATCAACACACTTTATATCGATACTGCCAAGATCCCCCCC
>FYEV01001758.1:113204-134713 GCA_900188565.1 Geosmithia flava
CCCCCCCCGTCATGTAAGCACCTGATGACAACTTTGCCATCGGGGTAGTCGCCGATGCTACCTGTGAGAGTCCCCTGCACGGAGAGTACCCCGATCATGCATCAAGCCACCCCGCTTCTCCACTTCCCCACGGGGTATGCCGGTTGATGTTGGACAAATCTAGACTAACAAGATGTTGATCCAATGTATATATGTCGATAGTCAAACCGTCTATTTATTATCTTATGTCCCCTCCTCTGAGTTGACTTGTCTTTGCTCCTGGTCATGTAGCTAGCAGTGTCAGACTCCAGATCTTTTACTTCAGCATTTGTCTTTGAGAAACCTCCCATCATGGCTGGTGGAACCAGTATCTGGGTCAGTAGTGAAGCCAAGACTGATCCCAGAGAGATATTCAACCTTCGCCTTCTTTACCTCCTTGTCGCTGTCGCCTGGGGCGGTTCATTCTACGGATTTGATACAGGGAATATCGGTGGAATTCTGACTCTCCCGTCCTTTAAACATGCTTTTGGACTCAACAGTGTTTCGCAATCAGAGCAGGATAATCGCAAGGTATGTCGTGAAGCTCTTCAATCTCCTAACCAACGGTATTGAGTTTCTCTAACACGGTCAATTCAGGGAACAATTGCATCCATGCTCGCAGCCGGTGGCTCAGTGGGGGCCTTGTTAGCAGCGCCAACATCCGATTACTTCGGGCGCAAATGGTCAGTTTTCACCTGGGGTCTGGTATTTGTTGCCGGTGCCGTGATGCAGATGATTGCCGACTACGATGTTCTACTAGCTGGTCGATTCATTGCCGGCATGGGCGTCGGGGCTTCATCGATGCTCACGCCCCAGTTCCTCGCGGAGAATTCACCCAGGTCGGTTCGCGGGTCGATGACAGCGACGTACAACCTCATGATTGTCACCTCCCTCATGTTGGCATTTTGGGTCAACTACGGCGTGTCCAAGTGGTCTTTCCCCGGTGTGGAGAGGGACGACACGCAATGGCGCACGGCGATGGGAATGCAGCTCATCCCCGGTGGTCTACTGTGCCTGATGGTGCCGTTTGTGCCTGAGACACCTCGATGGTTGATCAATCACGGCAGGTCAGAGGAAGGCCTTGAGAATATCTGCAAGCTCAGGAAGTTGCCCGCAGACCATGAATATGTTCAGACTGAATACCGAGAGATCGAGGCTCAGATGATGCATGAGCAGCAGGTCTTTGTCGGACACAGCTACTGGGTTGTCGTCAAGGACATATTCACTTCCAAGAGCAACTTTCAGAGATTCTTCTTAGCCATCATGCTGTTCTTGTTTCACAAATTCACCGGAACAGATTCTTTGAATGTGAGTGGTCTTCTTTGAGTATTTGGTGAGATACATGCTAATGGCAACTGATCATTTCACAGTACTATGCGCCCGAAATATTCGCTCTCATCGGCGTGAAGGGCGGATCATCAAGCTTGCTCACCACAGGCATTTATGGCGTGGTCAAGACAGTAACCAGTCTCTTCTACGTTGGCTTCCTGGTTGATAGAGTCGGACGCCGACTTCCCTTACTCGTGGGAGCCACATTGCAAGCCACTGCGATGCTATATCTCGCCCTGTACTTGCGTTTCGCCGGTACCAATACAGACAGTGTTGGAGGAACGCCTGCGGGAGGCATTGTCGGCATTATCTGGATCTACATCTACGCTTTTGGCTGGTCTTTCGGCCATTCTGTGGCGTGTTATGTAGTGGCAGCAGAGATATTCCCGACAAGAATTGTAAGTCCAATAGCAACCTGGATGCTCGGTATAAGATCCAGTAACTAACTGTTTACAGCGATCCTTTTGCATGGCTATATGCTTCTTCATCAACTGGATCGTCGATTATGGCATTACCAGAGCAACACCAAACATGATTACCGAGATGGGATGGGGAGTCTTTCTACTATATGCAATGCTCACTTACCTCGGAGTTGTCTTCATCTTCTTCTGTCTACCCGAGATGAAGGGCCGATCAATCGAGAGTATGGACAACCTCTTCGAGAGGCCTCTGTGGACAATGTGGCGACATGCGTACCCTACAGAAGAAGAGAAGGTCCGGGCGGATGTTCGCGATGCTATTGTAGCGGGCAAACTTGATGAAGATGATACTGGGAAGAAGCACGGGTCAGATCATGTGGAAACAGTCTAAGGTCCTAGGGGTATTAAGGATGTTGATAATTCGAGTGATAAAGCTCTTACACATTGAGTGATGAATACTTCAAGGTCTGCCATATTGTGACTGCATACATCAGATACATACATCCATGTAGTGGAAGCAATTGTAAACCCTTAGATGGTACATGTAACATCGTTCACTTAGACGCTCACCGGCGATCTCCCCGAGAAAACATCCATAAACGGCAATCATCCGACTTAGACGGCCTGGAAGTGGAAAAGACTATCCGAATTCAAGGCCAGTCGAGGACGTGTTTAACAGCCACTTTCCCTTTAGACCCACTATGACCGCATCGGTCTCCGACACGGAGGCGGGGTCGGAAACAGCTTGAGCTTTCCCCTCTTGTCTTTTGACAGCTCCGGCATCTGTTCCTATGCTTGCATTTATAGCCCCCAAAGTCTCTACTGTATTACTAGAGGGAGAAAAAAACTCTTCTCTACTTTCTTGATATAAATTGTCTACAACTCTGGGCATTACTATCCATCATGTCATCCACGGCTCAGCAGCGCCTAGGCGTAGGCATCATCGGTGCCGGAGTAAGTCATCTTTATTGTCCATTGCGTTCTACCCTGTGCTTGCATTGGTTTGACAATCTAGCAATGGCCTTATAGGAAGTCTTCCAAGTGTGCCACGGCCCTTGTCTCCTGATGCTTGCCCATCTCTTCAAGCTCGAATCCCTGTGCGATCTATCCCCAACAACGACCGACTACGTCGCGGACAAATTCTTCTTCCCCCACAGAACCACAACGCCCCAAGAGGTCATCGACAACGCAAACGTCCAAGTCGTCTTCGTTCTGACATCCGACGAGAGCCACACGCCGCTGGCCGTGGCCGCCCTCAAGGCCGGTAAGCACGTCTTTATCGAGAAGCCCGTGTCGCTGTCGATCCCCTCGGCCGAATCGATACTTGCAGCGGAGAAGAGTGCACCCAATGGAGCGCGCGTGTTCGTCGGTTACATGCGTCGCTATGCGCCTAGTTACTTGGAAGCATTCAAGCGCGAGGTCGCCAGCATACCTAAGATTTTATACGCTCGTGTGCGAGACTTTAGCGGCCCCAACGCACAGTTCGTCAACCAGAGTGGGACGTTCCAGACCAAGAATGTTGATTACCCTGCTGGGTCGGGCGAGGAGAGGAACACCAGGCTAGAAGAGCTCTTCAAAGAGGCTTTCCCTGGGCGCGAAATCACCGACGAGATGAGAAAGTACTGTCGCTTCCTGGGTAGTCTGGCATCTCATGATATGTCCCTCATGCGAGAGACGTTGGGCTTCCCGGAAAAGGTCGCCGGTGTATCCGTCAACGACCCCTTCTACTCGGCTATTCTGGCTTTCCGTAACCAGGATGGCACGCCCTACTCTGTCACTTACGAGAGTGGAATTGACGAGGTGCCTGTCTTTGATGCCCACCTGAGTGTCCACGGTGCGAAGAAGCGTGTGACGATTCGAGTAAGTGTCTTTCGACTCGTATCATCATGAACCACGTATGCTAACGGAAATACAACTACAGTACGACAGCCCGTATGTGAAGGGACTTCCCATCACCGTTGATGTGGAGGAGGTAAACGACCAGGGAGAGATTCAGCGACGCAGCATACTGTCCTCGTACCAAGACGCATACACATCCGAACTCCAAGTACTTCACAACGCTCTGACGACCGGAAATCCCATCAAAACCAACATTGAGGATGCCCTGCAGGACCTGAAGCTTTATGACCTCATGTACAAGAAGTGGCTTTCGGAATAAGTGCTATCTAGTAGCAGGTCAAACCAGAATAGAGCATGTATAGAATGAGGGGGGGAATTGCTTACTCTGAAGGCCATGTGCACTAGGGACCTAAGACTTGGAAGTACCTCGAAACTATTCGCCGGTGTCGACGCAGTAGAATGTCACAGAATACACCTCCCGGCTGTGGTTCGTTTCTGTCAAAAGGCTGATTGCTGGGTCATGATTCATGCCTTCAATTGCTGTAGGAGAATGAGGGCGTGGGTTTATAGAAAGAACAGCATGACTACAAGGAAGACGAAGAGGATGATCCAACGTAATGAATGTATTGCCAGATAAGTTGTATATGCCACAAAGATATTGCCCGTCTACCCGTGGTATTTCTTGTTATGCCTTACGAAACTATCTTTGTGTGCTGTTCCTTTGACCGCCATCTTACCAGTGGGACACTTCAAACAGTAATATCGTGTTTGATGCGACGCCGGAGTATGCACTGCGTTGACATGTGTTTCAAGGTCTGAATTGAGAGCATAGGCCGCGGTGCAGTCCACAACGTCGCATTTGTGTGGCCGGGTATGCTGGTTGATATGGCATCTATTCACCTCGATGTCAGTACTATGAAAGAGAAAAACAAACATGCCCTATGAAGACTCACGTAAGTCTCTTCTTTCTATCGAAAGTCTCGAGGCAATGGGGACACGAGTATGGACTCTGAGTGGCCGTCTCCTCATTGGCACTGTAGTTGGTTCGCTGGGTGTTTTCGGGGTTATTTTCGCTATTCACGGGCCATGTTCCTCCTCCGTCTGGCTCGTCCTGTCCGACAGGCTGAGTAGGAGACTCAAATCTGCCCTCGTAACTCTCTGAGAGCGGGCCACCGCCTCCGGAAAGGGTCCATAAAGGATCCACATATTGGATGAAATCGTTTCGATGATGATGATGATAATGACTAGATCCGGATGTGGCCTCTGGTAACTGACCGGAAATGAAAAGTCCGCTCTAGAGAAGAAGAGGAAGGGTTTGGTCTAGCCTGGCCGGACAAACGGGAGAGTGGACGAATCCCAAGATGAAGGGAAAGAGTGAATGGCCGTGAAACAAGTGATAAGAAGAAACAAAAAACGAAACAACAATAAAAGAAGAGTGACGAGTTGGCGAAGGTGGTTTATGTAAGGACTGCTCGCGGAATGACCGCTCGGCCAACCGTGAGGAGAAGAGAAAGAGAAAAGGGGGAGCTCTCAGTGGAAGAGCTCATATATATACGTATATTTGTATACATTGAGTTGACACCCCTCCACCTCTAGCGTCCGATAGATACACCGGTATCATAGAGTTGCCCGTAGAAGCCCATGACGAGACATGTGGTGATGATTGGATAACTGTACATCATAGCTGAGGGTATGCCACAAAATGGTACGCCACTTATGCAGCACCCAACCACTAAGAAGCCACTGGTCTGATACCGTGCGAGGGTATGCCACAAAATCTGCAAGGCGTGTTGGCTATATGTGGAAGCAGTAAGCCGAATTCCCTCTTTGGTCCAACCGGTGGATTTCATGCTAGGATATCCGTGAGGGTATGCCACAAACTAAATTAATCTTGTTTTTTTTTATGTCCATTCAAACGAATGATACATCATGAATGTTGTAATCAAGAAAGAGCAGATTCAGAAAGCACACCTGATGGATGGCTCCAGACCCCAATTATATGGTTACTAGATGTATATGGCCATGACAGAGCCCATGTAAAGTCCCCGACATGTCTATATAAGTCGACCTTGCTCCCAAAACCAAACACTTCTACTTCTCAGCATCACCATTGCCTTATACGCACCAAACTCTTGATTTTGTTTCATAAAATACAACCAAGCATGTCTTCCATCTTCTGCTGCTCCTCTATCACCCCCTATCGCCCCCAGCGACTTGACCACGAATCCAAATTCACCAGTTTCGTGTCCTGGGCCTCCTTCCCCAAGGAGTCCAATATCGACAGCACCGTCACCAGCATTGACGCACACTATGCCATCCAGCTTGTGCGCCAGGTAAACTACGGTCCCGTTGAATCAAAGAGATACTTTGTTCCTTGTATTCAACCCGCCGGTGGCTGGTTTGAAGAAGTCAGTGAGGATGCCCTGATCCAAGCCAACTTTCAGAAAGTGAACACGTATGTACAACATCGTCCCCTACATGTGCTCCTGACTTCTTTAACTAGTGCTAATGGGAGTATATAGGTACAAGAACTACAAATGTGACAGTCACAATAGATTCTTCGAAATCAATGTGTACCAGCGAGATCCGGTAAACAAGCACCACTGGCGGGCGAACCTGGCCAGACCAGCCAGGGACATTGACCTGACACCTTGACAGGTATCCGGCAGCTACGATTCTCCCGTCTTCTTCTTTAGTAGCATATCACACAGTCCTTATTCTGGTGAAGACTCTCTCAAGGACTTCACTGCGTGTGACAAGGAGTGCGGTTATTGCGGCCACTGTGATTACTGATGTGACTTTTCGGTCATATCTTGTTGAGGTTTGGTTCACGGTAGGAGACGGTGGAATGAAACCGAAATTGGTAGTATAGTGGGTTATAGTGAAGAGAGAAAAAGAAGGCAGATTGGATACATGTACTGCATATGCCGTCTAGAAACCGACAGACGCAGTCTTGCACTGCATCCAAACAATGGCAAGATTTACCTGCCTTGACCCACTGTCACCAAGCCACCTTGGCAATGAACCCCTTGGGAAACGCCCTAACAAGAAGCTTCCTCATCTCATCCATCACCAGCATAGCCAGGGCCAGAGGAATGGGTATCAACCAGTACCGAATAGGCACCGACGCTGTTCCAAACAAACTCTGAATTCCAGGCACCTCGGTAACAAAGACGGCAATGACGAGCGAAATGGCAACACTCAAGATCAACCAGGGATTACGACGCGGCTCGCGTACGGGATCGGACTGGATGATGCTGAGACGACGATTGCGTACAGCCAAAATGTTTCCCCACTGGAGAATAACGAGACAGACAAAGTAGACCGACTGGCCAGTGACGGTAAAATTGTTTAGCTCATCAGTCGTGTACCCGTGGAATCCCTCCTTGTACCCGGAAAACAAAAAGAAGAGCTCCGAGATAGGTATCCCAGCGTGAGTCCACATGTAAAGAAAGAACATGGAATGCGCCACCAGCGTCTCCATGCACCCCATGAACAGGTACGACTGTCCGTATATCTTGAAGGTGATGAGGTGGTCGCGACTCGGGTCACGGGGAGGCAGCGACAGCAGGTCGAACTCCTCCTTCTCCATGATGAGTGACAGCGACAGGAATAAATCGGTAAAGACGCAGATCATAATCATCAGAAAAACGTTGAGAGGGAGAGGGACGCCGAAGAAGACGTTGAGAAGAACAGGCCAAATCTCGGACCAGCTACCCGCCGGTAGGAGGTAGGCAATCACACGCTGAAGGTTCTGGAACACGAGACGTCCGAGACGGATGGCCTCGACAATTGAATCAAACTTGTCCATGAGCACCAGGTCGGCTGCATCAATGGCCACATCGCTTCCCGTAACAATGGCGACGCCGACATCCGCTGCACGCAGGGCGGGAGCATCATTGACACCGTCACCAGTCACGGCGACGGTGTTTCCACGTTCCCGGAGCTCAGTGACAATGCGCAGCTTCTGCTCGGGTGTCGTACGGGCAAACACAATTTCTTCGTACTCGCAAACGATATCCCAGTCTTCCTGAGTGAGGCGACTGATGGAGGGGCCTTCGAGAAGAAGACCATGACCATTACCAGCTAGTCTCTCCGCCCGCAGTGTCTCGGCCGGAAGTGTGTTCCCTCGTCGGATCGTGTCGAACGTATCAGGTTCAATGCTGGGACCAAAGATACCAATGTTGCGCCCGATAGCCGCCGCTGTGAGCCCATAGTCGCCAGTCACCATGAAGAAGCGAACACCTGCGTGACGGCATTGGGCGACAGTGTCTGCGGCTTCGGGACGGGGAGGGTCAATAATTCCCACGATACCAATGATCGTAAGATCTTGCAGCGTCTCGCAGGCAACTTCATCGCTGAAGGCGTTGGTCTGAAGCTGAGCCGTGATATTCAGACTCCTCTCGCAGAGTACAACGACACGCTCCGCCTTGTTGGAGAGACGATTCTGGATATCCTGGAAGTTCTGACGACCCTGGGCGTCAAGACCCTTGATTGCTCCTTCCTTAGCGGACCAGAAGCGAGTACAGCTGGGAAGGAGCACGTCAGGGGCGCCCTTGACCAGAATTTTGTACTCGCCTCCTTCCTCCTGGGGGTTGGAGTTACGCAGAACCGTAGTCATGTATTTGTTCTTCGAGTTGAAGGGGATGGAGTAGACGGGGGCATTTGCCGTCCTGATCTTGTCACTGTTCTTTCCCAGTGCGCCCAGACGGAAGACTGCGACATCTGTGGCATTTCCCTCGATGGTCCGCTCCTTCACAGGAAGGTGGATAGTAGTGGGCTCAAAGTATGCATCGTTGCAGAGTACCGAAGCATGGTGAAGAGCTATGATATGAGAATCGACCCTTTCGGCCTCGAGAGCATGATGGAACTCGTCGGCCGATTCAAGCTCCTCATCCACGAATGCCACAGAGCGCACAGCCATCTGATTCTGTGTCAGAGTTCCAGTCTTGTCAGAGCACAAAACGTTGACCGATCCGAGTGTCTCAACAACAGACAGACTCTTCGGTAGAACATTGACGGCCTTCATGCGTTTGGCGACCATCATCAGTGTAAGGGTAACTGCGACGGGCATCCCCTCGGGGATGAAGGCGACGACACATCCCATGACGTTGTTCAGCATGGCAGCAACGGACATGTATGCGGGAAAGTCGACGCGAAGCCAAGCTGCCCAGGCTATGAGGATCAACAGAGCCAGGAGGATGGTAAGGACGACGATGATGCGGATGAAGCGCCAGATCTCCATCTGGATCAAAGTCGGTTTCTCCTTAACACCAGTGGTAGCTTGAGCCACACGGCCCATGACAGACCTGGTTCCCGTAAGTATAACCACCGCAACGGCATTTCCATTGACGACTGTCGTCCCCATGAGGGCAATGTTGCGACTCTCGAGAAAGTTGGGGTCCGTGCAGTCCGATGTACCTTCGACCTCCTCGGACTCTCCCGTGAGCACGCCACGATCAAATCGCACATCGTCAGAGTGTTGAAGCAGACGGACATCGGCGGGGACTTTGTTCCCAGATTGCAGAATGACAATGTCGCCGTCCACGAGCTCTGTAGCAGGGATCTTCTTCTTGTCTCCAGAACGGAGGACTAGTGTATCTGTCGGGAGAAGGTCGGTGATGGACTTCATAGTCTTTTGCGTCGACCAGTCCTGAAAGGCGTTGAAGCTAGCCTGTAAGAAGATGACGATGAGGATCAAAACGGCGAGGGAGAGGTTTTGTTTCGAGGGAGGGTCGCTAAGGGGCTTCCAGCAGATGAAGAACATGATACTAGGGGAGTTAGTACATCTAAACAGTGAAAAGGCACGCACACAATAGTAAAGACGACTTACCTTCCAACCCAGAGAACAGAACAGAAGCCGCCAAATATATAGCCGAGAATCTTCTTGTAGTAGTTTGTCTTTGGCTGCGGCAGTGTGTTGAGCCCGAGTTCCTTCCTCCTCTCGACAGCCTGGTCTTCAAATAGTCCCACGTCGGGAGAGACACCCAGGTCTTTGCAAACCTGGCTGCCACTGGGGACGTGAAAGTTGAGATTGGCAAAGTACTCGCCGTCGTCGCCCTTGGCAGCAGCAGCCTTGGAGATACCCTCGTTTGTCGCAGCCGTAGCAACATTCTGGGACTCAGAGACCTGGATAGAGAGCGTTCTGTAACCGATGGGAAGTCCATAAGCTCCAGAGGAACGGTTGGCGCGGTGTCTGCTCATAGAGCGCGACGTACGAGAGCGAGCATCCCCATCAGTGGCAGCAACATCGCGTCCCCTAGGGGCATCGTGGTCCTGGTCAAAGGTGATGTGGGTGGGCGGCTGTTGAGCAGCGTCCTTTTCAGGGTCAGGGTCCTTGGAGTCAGACATTTTCTTTCAATTTAGGTGCCTCTGAGACCACAGCTCTTGGATAATATGGGTGGAAATGATGTAGAGAAGGGGGAGGTTCCTATGTAAGAGCAATGTGAAAGGGTGGTAGACTGGCGTAGACGGGCGTACTTGTATGTCTTGCGGCCTGGCCTGCCATATAATTGGACCTGCGTAGTCTTGATCAGGCTGGTCTGGTCTGACCTGTCCGGGCTTGGTTAAGAGGTGTCATGAGGAGGCCACGAGGGCCACGAGGTTGGCTAATCCTATTCTTGCAAGCTGCATCCACCGGGGCATCCAGGACTCGTTATGCTTCATAGATTTTTTGACAGGTTCAGATGATAGATTGTTATTTTGATACCTAGACCTTGGAGTGTCATGCTTGCTTGCATAGATTTTCCAGGTTCGAAAATATAAAGGTTCTGTTGATATAGTACTTTGGCTTGTTGAAGCTTCAATTACACGGGTCTTGGCGACCTGGATATATTCCCGGTATTATTGTGCCAAACCGTATGCAAACTCGATAATTTATTCGCTCTATTAATACAGTCAAAAACCAAAGAAGAGTGTTTGTTATTACAAACCAAAATGTTGTTCAACTGGTCGTCGCGTCGTAGGGGTGCACAAAGTGCAAATCTTCAAGAGTCGCGATATGGGCATCAGACAATATCCATCAACTCCCTCCACGAAATGGAAAACTGCCACTAAAACTAATTACTTGGCAAGAAACACTTACACTAGCAACCCATTCAATCGGACAGCCCCCCAGAACACCAGAGCTCGGGGCCTGACCAACCCCCTCAGAGCCAGAGGCCGCCCATGGCCCGTGTAAGTGAGGCCTCCTACCCTACTATCAAGTGAGAAGAATTTGTGTACGCCCGTTTCCCTCTCTACCGGTGAATATACTAATAGCGAGGATGAAAAAAAAGCATTAGCCAGTCTAAATACATGCATATATGGATCCCTCCCAAGACGGGAGTTGTAAGCCGATTGGAAGGACAACGGGATGTGGGGGGTTTGTCCTTTTTCTCTTACCGTCTTCTATTTGAGAACATGGGAATACCAAGTAGAAACTCCTGTCTGTTAAGGACTCGTGTATAGGGCTTCTGAAGCCCTGATACGTTGACTAGGCCATTCTCCTTCCAAACATCGTAACCCCATAACAGGCACCATGTAGACCCCATCTCCCTGGTACTCCGTCTTCTCTACTAGTACCCTCCTTGGATCCTGACCCTGTCCCTCCCGTCCTAGCTCCAAACGTCATCAGCGAGCTTCAAAAGGGCTTGAAAAGAGAGGAGAAATTGAAGAGAGAAAAGAACTATAGCAAAAAGCCTCAAATGGATCCCATCCTACCTCATTTCCGCATACAAGCTTGACCGTCAACTCCCACGGATGCCATCTAGTCTATGATTCTGAAATGCCTCATAGACATTCTCGCGAGCGCAACGAGCGCCCGCGTTTTCCTAGTTCCCCTCCTGCACATGCGTTTCGAGGAACCATCCCGACCAATACAATCCTAACATGTGAGCTCCTCATACTAACAGTAAGCCGATGGAATTTCCGCCCAAGGACATTTTGTCCGCCCCAATAGAACGCCGCTAGACATTTGGTCCCTGAATTGCGACATCCAACGGGCGTTTAGATGAATGAATTACGTGTGCTATAAGTGGCCACCCTACGTCACAACATTTCACACCGTATCCTGGGAATATGAAAGTAAAGAGCCAATTCTGTATTCTTTGTATTTTGTTTTTTCTCGCTATTTCTTACTTTATTGCTTAGAGAGATATTACTGTCAACGGTATCGTGATTGTACTCATAAGGCGTGGTTGTGTTTAGTCCTCACCATATTATTCACACTAACACGGGAGGCCTCCTCCCATGCCACCAACATACATAATCCCACGTCCACCCACTCCCCTTTGAACTATCAACCAGTCCCCGATACTTTTCCAATCTCTCAATCGTTGAATTATGCCTCCGGCGACGCTACCGGGGGTCGACCTCGCTGCGCTCGCACTTGTGTCTGTCGTTACTACATGTATAATCGCTGTCATGGTTTATGCCTCCGGCGGCTCTACCGGGAGTTGACCTCGCTTCGCTCGCACTTGAAGTATACGTAAATCATTCATTATGTTGTATATATATATCAGAAGCCAAACGCCTCACTAACAACAGCGCCCTCATCCGGCGTCACCGCCATCTCCAGCAACTCATGCGCCATCTCCACCACATCACTCTCAATCCCAGCCTCCATGACGAGATCCTCCTCTGCAAAGGTCAATCTCCCCAGAGCAATCAAGTAACGCTGACTCCCACCGTACGATACGGACAACTTCTGCCCTATATCTGCCACGTTGGACGTGCGTTCATCCGTGACGAGCGTGTGTATGAGGAGCACAGCCTGGGATATAGTACGGTAGAGGACTGCTGATGACGAGGTCGTGTCTGATGGTGCATCCTCATCTTCTGGTGGCGGTAGAACGTGTGATGGCACGGTGGACTGGTCGTATATATCGTCTATAGAGGCGGATAGACATGTCACTATGCGAGGGAGGGCGTTGTCGTGGGTTGCTAGTTGCATTGCGCCAAAGGGGTGACGGGTGAAGGAGAGCATGGTACGCAGGGCGGTAGATTGGATGAGGCGCTTCTCGTCTGGCGTCGTGGGCGACAGGGCGTTCTCGGTCAACTTGGCTGATACGCGCTCGATGACGAGACGGGCCACAAAGGTCGGGTCCTTGGCGACAGCAGCAGGGCCGATGGAAGGGCCGATGGATTCTGGCAGAGACGATGTGGCTAATAGATCGAGCATGCCGATTATATCGCTGGGTTTCTGTTTCGGTGTGAGAAGTAGGGTGACAAAGTCGAGGGACATGGTGCGCCAGAAGTCGGAAATCTTCATCTCCGGGTGTCCGCCCTCGACTTCGACAACAGATGTGACGCAGGATAATGCCGCTGTATATAGTAAAGATAGGATATTGGTTGTGTCAATGTGTTGTTCGAGGAATGCGTAATCGGGACTCTTGGAGAGATCGCCGTCTGGTAGGCGGTGACGACCCTCGGCCAGTCTCCTGATGGTCGCTTGTGTAGTAAGGGTCAGGCTCCCTACGATGAGGGGAGCGACGTATGTCGTGTGCAAGCGTAGAGTAAAGGCGACAAGTGCAGCCAGGTACTTTATAGGTTCCCACGTCTCCTCGGTGAGACAACGCGACCACAGGCTTATAATGTGTTCGGAGAAGTCGACGAGTAGCTGCATAGGCCGTTGCGGGTGGCCCATGACGGGGAGGGTTTGGAATATGAGTGTGGCCAGGGACGTGGAAGAGTCGGATGGGAAGGAGAAGCGCGAGAGCACGTCAAATGTTGGCGGTTCTTGGTAAAAGGCTGCGTGGTCGAGGACTAGCTGGAGGAACTCGAACGGTGCAGCCGCGACGGCCACCACAGACGTGGCCACTGGCTGAGATGCAGAGGCTGCTGAGAGTCGCTCTGCCATGACAGCATCATCGGTATGTGTCTCCAGTGCCATGACTGGACTGTCAACGACGGGCCTCTTCCTTTTGCCCTTGGTAGGCGTACGCTCGCCAACATTGGAAGCAACAGTGCCCGTGTTCCTCGTACGTCCATTGTGGCCCTTGGTAGGACTGTTGACAATCTCCATGTCGTCAAACCCATCTGCCACGCCCCATTGCTTCTTTCCCTGCCTTTTGGGCGTCTGGCCTCCAGCACCCGCACGTCCAGCGCCAGCGCCAACGGGGACATCCTTACGTCTTGCGTTGACCTCGCGCATGTCCTGCTGTAGGAACTGCAGCTCTGTGCTGGCCGTCTTCTCTGCCGTGACTGCCGCCTCAAGAATACGTTCCTGGCGCGCAAGCTGTTCGGCATTCAGGCTCTTGAGCCGTGCCACCTCGGAACTATGCTGTTGCTCGGCCTTTGTCGAATTGGTGCGTATAATGGAGATTTCGCCGCGGGCAGCATTGAGTTCGGCCTCGAGGGCGCGGAGACGCTGCTGCAACGCTGCGTGGACATTGTTCCCATATTGACTCTGCGATTGCTGAGATCCTGGGTTCGGCTGCTGCGGCTGCTGCGAGGCACTGCTGAATCGAGGCACGGGTGGTCTGGCAAACTGGCTGGGCTGGGGTCTCCCTAGGTTACCGGCCGTCTGCTGAGAAGGGAAGTGTTGGCGTGTGGGCAGGGTGGAATTGTTCGCTCGGTTGGATCCTGGTTGTATGACGGGATTCCATTGCGGATTCGACAGATGAGGAGCGCGTTGAGGAGGTTGTCCTGGTCGCTCGTATGGGCTCGGAGGAGGTTGTGGACGCTGCTTGGGGAGACTGTTGTCGACGGGTGGACGGCTAACGGGAGCACCAGCGTCATTGATGACTTCTGAAGTGTCTAGATCGTCGTCTTCGTCCCAGCCATAGTCGGAAAACTGGGCTGTCGGTTGATGTTGCTGTTGTTGCTGCTGTTTGCTGGACTTGGACTGCTGCTGAGCCTGTGTAAAGGTTATGGCATTGTTCTCGAGCTCTTGAAGGGCGTTATCCGGGAGATCGTCGAGACCATCGTCGGAGAACTCGTCGAGGTCCATTTTTGGTGTATAAACGGGGAGGCATCGGGCATCGTCTGCATATACGAAAGACAGCTAATTACTCTTGATTAGAGCGTCTTTATCATATTCATGGAAGATTAAAGATTCACGGAGGATCAAAAGTTGACGCGGGACGCGACTGTGGGGTCCAAGATGTGGCTATCATGTGGCGGTGCAATGAGAGACGTGTGGCTAGTGACTGTGGGGGGTTGAAGAGCTTGTTTGCCTATGTGTCTGAAATGTGGCTGTGTAGGGGGGAAATAGCAATGTGGCTGGTGAGTTCCCCAACAAGAGCCCCAACGTGGGACAAACAACTGGACGAGAGCAACAGATGGTTCTCTAAGAATTCAATATTAAGCATCTTTGAATAAGATGAATCATTAATACAGAATCCAACTATGATCCGGGGCTTCGGGAGCGTGGCCACCCCCGAAAAAAAGGGTCCCACGGGGTTAACGGGGGGGGACCTGGTCTCATTCTCAACAGCTTGTCAGCTTCACATCACATGTTTGATCTGACGGAAGGGACGGGAAGATGATGTTATGAATGACTCGGGAGAAGGAATAACAGGTTTGAGAGTGAAAGAGATACGAGTAGCAAGACTGCATGTTTAATTGGACTATTTTCTGCATTGATATTGCTCTCATGCTCCTCCCCCCATTGCCACGTAAGGCTGCACTTCTCCTCTCCCCTGACGTAAGGCATCAGCCACAATCAGCTGCGAAAAGCCAGAAACGTCTGATCCACTCTCCTCATCCTTGTCTCTCGCCTTCTAACAAACCATCACCACCACCACAAACCCACCACCAAGACCTTTCCCCTCTACGGTCCGCTCGTCGAATCTCGACCCGTGTTGATCTCTTCTTCGTTTCCCTCCTTTCTGGTGTTTTCATTATTCTCCAGAAGTAGTGGCAACACGGGACCATCGTCTTTCGCGACCACCTCTCTCTCCTTCTCTTCCATCACCAACCCCCAAACAGGAACACGTTTCCCGAGCTATCCGCGCGCGTGTCGATTCGAGTTTGTTCCAAGACATATACAGAAATAACCATAATCATGGCTGGTTCCAAGTCGAAAAAGGGCGTTCGCTTCCCTCAGCGCAGTGCCCATAATGGAAACGCCGATGCTCGCAGGTCTAGCATCAGCGACATCAGTGAGGATGGTTCTCCCACCAAGATTCGTGCCCAGGCTGCCCTGGCGCCAGTCGACGAGGTACGTTTCATTGCGATATCTACAGAATTATAGACAGAGAGAAATAGAGCTGGAAAACTGACTGCCATCGCTACTGCTACAGAAACATCCTACCAAAGAACAAAAAGATGCCGAATACGCCAAGAAAAAGGCCAACTTCTGGACCCGAACCCTCTGGACATTCATCATGATTGCCATCTTCTTTGGATCCCTCTTCATGGGTCACATCTACATTATCCTCATCATCACTCTCGTCCAGATCATCTCCTTCAAGGAGGTCATTGCCATCTCCAACGTCCCCAGCCGCGCCAGGTCCCTCAGCTCCACCAAGAGCCTCAACTGGTACTGGCTCGCCACGACAATGTACTTCCTCTACGGAGAGAGTGTCATCTACTACTTCAAGCACATTGTTGTCGTTGACAAGGTCCTTCTGCCTCTGGCTACTCACCACCACTTTATCAGCTTTGTTCTCTACGTCTTTGGTACGTTCCCCCTCCCCCACCAAATCTATCTTATGTATATGTATCTATATGACAGACGTATATACACCACATATCGAATATACTAACCTCTGACCTACTACAGGCTTCGTCTCCTTTGTTGCCTCTCTCCAGGCCGGTCACTACAAGTTCCAGTTCACCAACTTCGCCTGGACGCACATGGCTCTGTACCTCATCGTCTTCCAGGCTCACTTCATCCTCAACAACATCTTTGAGGGCATGATCTGGTTCTTCCTCCCCGCCGCTCTCGTCATCACCAACGACATCTTTGCCTACGTCTGCGGAATTGCCTTTGGTCGCACTCAGCTCATCAAGCTGTCGCCCAAGAAGACGGTCGAGGGATTCGTTGGTGCTTGGGTCATGACCATTATCTGGGCCATGCTCCTCGTCAACCTCATGACGCGCTCCAAGTACTTTATCTGCCCCGTCAATGTGAGTATTTACTATACAATCCTTTCAAACTCCTCCATATTCAGTATACCACGAGAACCAATGCTGATATTCGCTCAACCCCAGGACTTTGGCGCCAACATCTTCACCGGCCTCGAATGCGACCCCAACCCCGTCTTCCTCCCCCACACCTACCAGCTCCCTGAATTCGCCTTCCTCCCGCGCGACTACACACTCTCCTTTACCGTCGCGCCCGTCCAGTTCCACGCCCTCGTCCTGGCCACTTTCGCCTCTCTCATCGCCCCCTTTGGCGGCTTCTTCGCCTCGGGTCTCAAGCGCACTTTCAAGATCAAGGACTTTGGCGACAGCATTCCCGGACATGGAGGCATGACGGACCGCATGGACTGCCAGTTCATCATGGGCTTCTTTGCCTACGTCTACTACCACTCGTTCATCGCCACCTACCAGGTCAAGCTGGGCTCTGTCCTCGAGACGGCCATTAACGGTCTATCGCCAGAGGATCAGATTGAGCTCGTCAAGGGCATGGGCCGATACCTTGCTAACCAGGGTGTTGTGTCGGAGGGCGTACGTTTTCTCTCTTCTCTTCGTCTATCGTGATACCAATGAATCGAACACAGCTAACAATTCTTAGTTCTTTGAATGTGTCGACAAGTCCATCATCCCGTCATCATAAACATCTTCTCCGACCGAACAACTCCCTTCCGACCTACCGATCGAACAAGTCCCATAACCAGGGGGCATAATGTGTAACAAATGGTGTTCTCAGAACATATCCTTCTTCAACCCAAACGAAACCCACGTCTAGGGTTCTTCTTTCTCATTCCACCCACCCAAAACTCTCGACATTTTTCTACTCTTCTCTCTTCTTTATTTCATACATCTATTGAAAACTTCTTTTGTGTCTTTTCTTCTTCTTCTTCGTGTTTTATGTAATTTTGCCCTTTTTACTCTCTTCTCTCTTCCTCTGTTGCACATGTTAGATTTTCACGACGAAAGGAGGACTACAAAAAAGAATTAGCGGGCATGATGGAAAGGAAATGGGAAACCAAAACAATTTAAAAAAGTTCAAACAGGTGCACAATGGATGGTCTGTTTAACAGATGCCAGACTCCGAATTTACAGGGTCGTCGTGAGGTATAAGCGTCGGCATGTGTGCCACATAAGCAATCCAAGTCCTTTTCCCTCTCGCTATGACTTGCCTTGGCACTTGAAGGTACGATGTTGATCATATTCAGGGGCTAATGCATTGTTTACGACGTGTCTAGGGAAGATATGAGAAGCCATTGTCTACTAGTACGAGTACTACTACTAGTTCCATGTCAGATAGGACAGAAGGTCCTTGCATAGCTCAGACGGAATATTCTTGTATTAAACAATGTAACGCTATATATCAACTTGCCATATACATCCCGTAGAAAAGAAAAAGTGTATCCTCCAAAGAAACGAAAGAAAGAAAGGAGAAGCCGCTGACGCTAAACAGTGCTACGGGTGCGAATCAAGATGGTATAAAAATCAAGGCACCACGAAATAAAAGGAAAAGAAGAACATGACCAAAGATCTAACTCAACAGCATAAACAGCTTGTGCTGCCTGACAACATCCCGCCAAGACGCCTCAGGATCACCATTGTCCCTACGTCTCCATACCTCACGAGCCACCGACTCAGCCAACTCGCCGTTGCGGAACCCAGCATCAGCAGCATACCTCATACACTGAATAGCACGGAAGCGCATATCCATGTCGAGGGCCTCACAAGCAGCAACGAAGCTAGGCCAAACGATAGTGCCAATACGCTTGGAAGGGTAACACGTCTTCTTGAGACCCTCGTGGTTCTCGAGGGAGACAATGACCTGGCGGATGTAATGCTGGAGGATCTTGGGGTTGGTGCTGCGAACCTCACGGAAGAAGTAGACCAGGACGGCGTGGTAGATGGCAGTGCGCATGTGGCTGGACATGATGGCGCTGACGTTGCGGATCTCACCGTCCGACTCGTCCAATTCCACGCTCGAGGGGGACAGGCCCTCCTTTATGGCTAGGTCGGAGCTCGTCAGCATCTCGGGGGGTATCTCGGCCTTCCATGCGCAGATGCTGTTCTCTAGCTCCTGAGCCTCGTCGGCTAGACCGCGCGGCAGCTCGAACCGGGAGCACCCTGTGCGTGCTGTGTGGGTGGCGATGCGGTCAATCAGTTCGTTGGTCATCTTGACCATGTCGAGGGGGTTCTCGGGCGGGCCCTTGGGACGATACTCGGCCAGGGCGGGGCCGTAGCTGGGCGACCCGGGCACTTCGTCCTCGACGGCGCCGGCATCCCATGTGACGGACTTGTCCTCCTCTACTGTTGCTTGTCTGACGAGGTGGATCTCACTGGGGAGAAAACCGTAGTGCTCAAGGACTTCAATGTACTCGTTCTGCGAGTAGACAAAGGTCGATTGTTCGAGGGTCTTGACAAAGGTCAGGATGTTGTGCAGTTCCTTGACGCGGCCTGAGTTGTGGCCCTTGGTGCCCTTGGCCTTCTTGATGATGGACTCGCACTGGAGGATGTAGAGTCGTGAGTCCCACGGCTCGCCGCTGATGATGCCCACGCACACCAGCGTCATGGCTGCCAGGAGAGCTTCCTCGTATGATTCGCCTACGAATGACTTGGTCTCCATCTGCTTGCGGAACGCTGTGCGACCGATGGCCCGGTAGTTACTCGCCTGCTTGGCCCAGTACTGCGAGTCTGGCGAGTCCACCGCCGTCAAGTCCGCGGCCTGCATCATGCTGTTGGCGCTCGCGCTGTACAGCGAGCTAAGGTTGTAGCATGTAAGCGAGAGGAGCGTGTATAGCAGCGATACGCGGAAGAGACTTGAGTTTCCGAGAATGTCCAGCTCTCCGTATGCCTTGAGGGCAGATGGCAGGTGCAGATGACGCCATGGCGCCTTTTCTCGCGGGATGGGCACGCATGATAGCGAATCAATCACGAAGTTGTCGTAATGGTTGAGCAGGAAGCGGATGTCCGGGGGCAGGTATGGTGAGCCTCCTGACAGCCTGGTCGTTGGTGAGGGGAACGTGTACAGATGGCTCTGCAACATGTCCTGATAGGGTGTCTGTGGTCGGCTACGGTTCCACCTCTGCTGCACCAGCTCGGTTGTCGTGGGGTAGATGGGGAGATCCCAGGTGTTGTTGTTGGAGACATTCTCGGCGTAATCGAGTGAACGGTCGGAATTGTCCAGCGTTGGCATCACCATGCTGTGCTGGATGCTGCCAGTGCTCTCGGGGATGCTGCCGTGCACGCTGCCGTGCACACTTCCGTGCACACTGCCTGCGCTTCCATGAACGCTGCCATCATCAACGAGTGTAAAGTCGAGACCGGCGATGGTCGGGTACAATTCTTGTTGGTCCGTGGGGAGGAGTTCCGGGTATGTGTTGTCGGGCGGGATCTGCGGAGGCGGCGGCGACACCTGTGCTGCTGCTGCATGTGCTGCTGCAGTTTGAACAGGCTGGATGGGCGATGTGGTAGTGTTGTGTAGTGTCTTGGACGATGCGAATGCCGTAAAGGGTCCGACTTCCATTTGGCAGTCTGAGTCGAATGGCTGCTGCGTGTCCTCCTGTCGGGCAATCTGATCGTCGAGGTCGTCTAGCAAACAGGATATGTCGTCGCAGGAGGGGGCTGCAGGAAGGTGGCGTAGCAGGCGTGCCAACTCTCGGCGTCGTTCGTCGGCTGTAACATTCGAATTCGTGTCAGTCTTGTTGGTCCAGTTTCCTGTTGGTCCAACGCACAGGACAAAGGCACAGATGGCACGGCACGAGTTGCCTTCATTGTTGTCGATGAATGTTGCCGAGTTGGAATGCCGACATACCTGAGAGTAGTTCAGTCCGAGCCTTTCGTCCTTGATCACCAGCAGGCGGTTGCTGCACGCCACCGCCAGTCTCAGCCGCTGTTGCTCCGGTGGTTGTCGACGAGTCCTTGCTGCCTGCACCACCGTGAGGATCCCATACGGGCATCCATCTCAGCACAGCATCGTAGCCGGAACATGTCAGCTTCAGTCGCTGACAGTTGGCGCAGGCTGGACGGCCGAGATCACACTTGACCTTGCGGGAGCGACAGGTGAGACAAGCCGTAAAGGTGCGTGTTCTCGGCTTGGACTTCTTGGGGCCGTCTGTTGTGGACATGGTGGTGGACCAGATGGACCTGATGGGGCAGGTTTATGGAGAGAGTACTATCCGGGGGGGAAGCCCAAGCGTATATCGGACCTCCTCGGTAGATTTGTCTCAAAAATGGAATACCTTGCCGGGCAGCTCTCAGAGGACAATGAAGGGGAACGCGACGAGATAATAAACTGGGACCGAACGGTGTGCATGGGGCCCGACGAGATTGTCCAGTTCCACCAAAGGGGGGGGGCACACACCAAAGGGGGGGGGGATACACCACAGGGCGGCAAACCAGCGGCAACCAAGCGGCAAAGCCAGTGAAACTACGAAACTACAGTTCACAGCATACCTGTACATGCCTATACTCGTACGAGTACGTGCAGCTATTGATGTCTGTACAGCGTACCCCATTCCTTCTGTGACTCGTAATACGGCTATGATATGGCGCAGGTGGAGAATCCTCCTAGGAGAAAGAGGGGGGGGAGAGGAGATTGAGAGTTTGTCATAGGCTAATGTTGAAAGTCTAGGGGTCCTGTATCCAATCGTAGTTTGCGAGCAGCCATTGAATGATGTTACTCTGTACAGACTAACATCCATGGTACGGGGTACGGACCGGAGGGTATCAAACTGCGGCACGGCCCTCCCAGTACCGAGTACAGATAGAGTACTTGCAGTATCTTCCCGCACGGATCCTACGAGAAATGCACATGTGCAACAAATGCCATAAGTGCCAGAAGCCACTCTG
>FYEV01001758.1:134735-182141 GCA_900188565.1 Geosmithia flava
GTCAGACTGTCACACCTCCGTCTGATGGGTGAAGCGTGTGGAGAGCTATGGAGTTACATGTCAATATGTGGAACTGGTTGAGCCCCCGGTCGCCCAAACCTTCCCCCTGGTTTTCGTCTGAACAAAAATCCCATCAGGATACCCTAGAGCTGTCCTTGGTGAGGGGCTGTCGTTTAACCAGCCGTTGCTACTAGTCGTGACTAGTCGTAACTCCCGAGATTTCCTGAGAAACTCTCCTCCCCAATATTGTTCAGTCGGCGCCGACGTTGGGATCCAGTAGACGGAAGGAGTCACCGAGATGAGAGAATAATGACAAGAGCAAATCCTGTAGTTTGCTTTGGCTCCGCGTACTCGTATGATTACGACTCTTATTACATATAGTATTGCTGCTAGTTCCTCGTAGGAGCAGAAACAATGGAATTGAGGTGGGAGCCATATACATTTGTATTTTGATTTGATTTTTCAAGTTCCGGAGCCTTTTCATACACTTTGATTCTTGTCTTTGTCGTAATATCATTCCTTAGGTCATCTCCTTGTTGAAGATACCATTGACGTTGGGCAAGATGAGTGCGGACAATATCCCCCAGGCGCTGTCAACCACTACGCCGGACAAGATAGACAGTGTCGTGCCGTCTGCGTACCGGCTGTCCATCTATGATGTCCAGTTTTCTCCTGAGTGGAAGTTCAGGGGAACTGTCTCCATCGATGGCCGGGTCACTCGGCCCATCTCTGAGATCAACCTCCACGCCATCGGCATCGATGTGTCTCGGGTTGAGCTCTCCCAGGACTCTGGCGATGCTACAAGTATGTTGCTATTCACAAGTTTGGAGTTTTCTCTCCATAACGATCACGAGGTTATATACATGTATTGACATCTTCCTAGATTTGAGTGATGCAGCCACAGTCTCGGATGGACTCCTGCGTATCCAACTTGCCGACCAGCTGGCTCCCGGAAATGTCACCCTCACCATCGACTATCAAGCATCCATAGGAGATTCCATGTCTGGTTTCTTCCGTGCCAGATATCGCTCGCCGCCCCCTACTCCTAACACGATCCGTGATGGCGAAGACTCAGTTGTCCTGTCCACGCACTTCGAACCGTGCTACGCAAGGGAAACATTCCCCTGTTTCGACCAGCCCCATCTCAAGGCGACGTTTGAAATAGACGTCGAGGCCCCCAGCGTTCTAACAGTCCTCAGCAACATGCCGGCAAAGGAGGAAGTGCAGTTAGATGATGCCAAGAGTGGCCTCAAGAAGGTTTCCTTCGAGAGGACTCCCATCATGAGCACCTACGTGAGTTCTCCCCCCCTATCTCAGCCTCCCTCAGGACAGGGACAGCAGATACTAACAGCTTTCAGCTCCTGGTGTGGGCTATGGCCGACTTGGAATATATCGAAGGTTCGACACAAAAGACACATGGCGGCTCGAAAGTTCCCGTTCGCGTTTACACTCCCCCCGGACTCGTCCAATACGCCGACTTTGCGTTGGACTGCGCAAGCAGAGTCCTCGATCTCTACCAGGACTTCTTTGCCATCGACTATCCTATCGCAAAGAGCGATCATCTGATCGTACCCGAGTTCGTGTCCGGTGCTATGGAGAACTGGGGCCTGATCACATACAAGCCCACCAAAATCCTGTTTGATCCGGCTACGTCCAACAACCGGGTCAGGTCCAAGGCAGCTTACGTGGTGGCCCACGAACTGGCCCATCAGTGGTTCGGAAACCTGGTCACCATGTATAGTTGGACAGAGCTATGGCTCAACGAAGGGTTTGCCACCTGGGCTGGTTACACCGCTGTGGATCATCTGTACCCTGGTAAGACTGCAAAGGCCCCCCGAATCAACCCCGAGTGCGAATACTAACTGAGGAAATCTAGAAATGGACATCTGGTCGCAGTATGTGGTATGTATCTATTCGTTATCCTACTTGGCAGAATACCAGTTACTAATCGATAGTAGACCGAAATCATGGACGATGTTATGAAGTTGGACAGTCTTTCTACAACACACGCCATTGTGAACGAAGTGGCGGATGAAAATGCGGCCCTTCAGATGTTTGACCAAATCAGCTACTTCAAAGCCGGCTCTGTCCTTCGCATGCTATCGGACCACATTGGTCTGGAAGCTTTCCTCAAAGGTCTCACAAACTACCTGAACAAGCACACCTACCAGAATGCCACATCCAAGGACCTCTGGGATGCACTGAGCCTTGTATCGGGAGTTGATGTTGCCAAACTGATGGACACATGGATCCATACACCTTCCTTTCCCATTACTCGGCTTTCCCCTGAAGACCCGTCTCATGTGGTGCAAAGGTCTATCCTTTCGGCTGACAAGAGCGACGTGGCTAGCATCTGGGATGTTCCTGTTAAACTGCTCACCGATCAGGGAAAGGGCGTTGCCGTTAACACGGCCCATGTCGGGTACTTTTGCATTGATTACGACGTGGCTGCATTGGGTAAGGCCATCGGCGGACCGACGGAGGCGACATCAACCGACATTGTCGGTATCATCTGCGACTTGGGCACCTTGGCTCTCAATTCCTCGAAGCCAACCAGCGAGCTTCTAGAATTCATCTGGGCCCTAAGAGGCTCTGATGACGGATTCGTCTGGCTGGCCATCAGCCGTTCGCTCTCGTTTATCCGTTCCACCTTTGCAGATGACGATGCTATTCAGAAGGACCTCAAGACCTTTACAACACACCTCATTCATGACGTTCGCAACAAGTTGACGTGGGGAAAGAAGGACATCGGGTACACTGAGGCAGAGCTGTTTAAGACCCTGATCGGGCTAGGATTTGCTACAGACGACGAAAACATCATCAAGGAGACGCGAAGCAGGTTCGACAAGTGGGCAGCCGGGGACGCCTCCTCCATCACCCCCAGCCTGCGAGGCGCTATTCTGTCCTCTTGCGTCAGCACAGGAACAGCGGATGACTTTGAGGTCGTCAAGAAGGCATTCGAGGTTGACCCGTCCCTCGACGGCCAGGAGATTATCATCAGTGCCATGGGATCGGTGAATGACGCGGACCTCGCACTCAAGGTTCTCGACTACGCGTTCGCGAGCAACCGCAACGTGCCCCTGCAGCATGTTCCCCTTCTCGGCATCGTCATGGGCCAGAACATTCACTGCAGGGACATACAGTGGGACTATGTGAAGCGCAACTGGAGCAGTTTCAAAGACCGTCTTGGCAGGAACACCACCTGTCGTGACTGGTGGATTGAGGAGGCTCTGAGGCACTTTTCTGATGTTCCCCTGGCCGATGAGGTTGAGACCTTCTTCAACACTCACTTTGGTGCTAGTACCAAGAAGCAGGTCGAATATATCAGGGCGAGTATCGTGAGGAATGCGGCGTACAAGGAGTTTGCCAGGGAGGATGTTTCCCAGTGGCTCAAGTCTCGGGAGTATTAGAACATGAAGTACATTTACATTAGTTAGCGGAATCACATAGGTAGCGTCTCGACATCAATTACACACGTATCATTGGCCTCTTTTTGAAATGATTGAAATAGTATTCTATTAAAAAGTTGATCATATGGCCCTAGAAGACCAAGTGCCAGCCTAGTATTACGATGGAAGATATAGGTATAAGTGTATCTAATAGTGTACAGGTATCAAACGCCCTCGTCCGCCCGTCTGTCCGTCGTCAGAGAGTTGACACCCTTGTTTTCGTGCACCTCGCTATGCTCCATGTCAGATGGGGAAGTTGTCTCCTCTGGCCGTTGGGCCAGGCGATCCACGTCGGGAGCAACAGGCCATATGAGGTTGAATGTATAAGCGAAGAAGGCAGCTGTTTACACAAGTCAGTGATGTTCTTTCTGTTTGTTGGCGTGGCATAAGAGGCGATGTGTGTACTTACCAAGTGTGAAACCGAGGAGGAAAGAGATGGAAAAGACGTGAGAGGCACCCTTCTGCAGATGAACGTCTGTGTTGATAGAGGCGACGAAGCCGGGCATACTAGGGACAACAGCGAGGACCCATGCCACGACGGTCTGCCAGTTGACACCAACCTGGTACCAGTAGACGGACTTGGGGTTGCCAATGTATAGGTCCGAGATGACAAAGGTGCGCTTCTGGATGACCCAGAAGTGGACGCAGAGGAGTCCGATCATGGGACCGAGGAAGACGGCGTAGGCACTCAGGACGGCCAGGAAGCTAGTAGATGGTCAGTTGAGGTTGCAAGACATTAATGGTAGGAAGGACAGTGAACTCACGTCGTGCTAGAAGATAGCTGTTGCCATGGGTTGGGCAGGACAGAGAGGGCAGCAAGGACATAGGCACCCCGACGGAGGTTGATGTACTTGGGGAAGACACTGGCGACATCAAGACCTCCAGCGAGGACGTTGCCGACAACGTTGATAGACAGTTGAGAGAAGATGAAGACGATGCCAAGGAAGAAGGCAGCGGCTCGGCCGCGGGAGCCGTGTCGGTCTTGGATCTGGGCAAATAGTGTTGTGGGGTCCCAAAGGGCCGTCCCGTCTCCGTACCCTGGTATAGTGCATTAGTATTTTTTATTTTTATTTTATTTCTTGATTATTTTTCTCAAACAAGAAAATGTGGCGGTGGGGCCTTTTGCTTGTTTCGACTTACTCTTCTGTGTAGCTGCCGTGACAAGGACACCGATGATTGAAACGGTAGAACCACTGATCATGAAAGAAATGGCCTGGGACCAAGTGACGTGGCTGGGCTTCTTGGCAAAGCGAGTGTAATCGCTCTGGTTGAGGATACCGGATGCAATGTTGCCGATAATGGACATCATGCCAGCAACCATACTCCATCCGAGCTCGCTGCTAGACGAGACGGTCGTCTTCTCGGAGAGAACATCTCCCCAAGAGTCGCTCGTTCCGACAGCCCATCCCAGAAGGACAAACAGAGTGACGAAGACGAGGACCGAGGCGAAATGGAAGTAAGGACGGAGCTGCTGGGGGCGGAACCAGATGAAGACGCAGCACAGCACGTTGAAGATGACGTATCCCATGAACTGAGCTGTCGTGATGCCAATGTTGGCGGGCAGCGTGTTGGGAATGCGGTCGTCCAGGTCTATCCAGATGGAGCGGAGACAGATGTAGATCATGCGACCGCCGATGACGGCCTGCACGCCATACCAGACAATCGAGGTCAAGATGCGGTTGAGGATGGGGAAGTAAGCTCCATACATTCCTACGAGCGAGAAACAGATAGTCAGCATATGATGATAGCCATTAGTCTAGATTATGGAAGTTCCACTTACCCCAGACGCTACGGGAGATGACAGGAAAGCCGAGATGGCTCGATGCGCCCGCGACACTGTTGAGAACCGCGAATCCCGTGGCCAACAGGTTACCGATAAGAATGACAATGATGGCCTGCCAGAAGTTGAGTCCTGACGCGAGAAGCGAGGAGCCAACCTGGTAGCTGCTCATGTTGAGGTTGACGCAAAACCACAGCTCGACATATTGGATAGGGCCTAGATGACGCGTCGTACCAGTCAATAAGAGGTTATCACATAGGGGAGCGGTTTAGGGACACAGCCATACCCCAAGTCTGGCGCTGCGGAGGCACAGGACGAATATCCTCATTGATCCAACGGTCGGCTTCCTCTTCCTGAGGAAGTTCAATCTTCCTCAAGGCCTTTACCAGAATAGGGGGAGCCATCTTGATGGTGGACACTCAGTATATTGCAGAGTTCGGCCTGCTCTTGACGTCCCGGTAGACGACGTTGCGCTGTATGCCGATCAACTGCAATACGACACGGTCACGGCAAGGAGAGAATAATAACAAGTAAGCAGAAGATGATGTCGTCGGATTGAAACGCGCGTGCGACTGCCGTTCTTTCCCCTCGATAGGAGGTCGCGAGATGGAACAAACGCGTGGTACTTAACCAAAATCTTCAACGATTTGGCAGGGGACAAGGGTAAAAGGAGCGTGTACTCCGTATGTGTCCCAAGTCTAGTGGTAATGCAACTTCAATCATGCAACGACTCTACCCCATTCATGGGTCGATGGAGAGGTCCGTGAGGGCGGAGGGACCCGCGGGAGGCCTGAACAGCCGTAGGATAAATGACGGACGCTATGACGGGGAACAGGGGGGGTAGAATTCCGGTCCGGGAACATCATTGGACCCGACTGCCCAAGAGGAATAGCGCCGAGAGTCAAATGAGATTTAAGAAAGGGAATTGATCTGAGAGCTTTGAGTTGTTAACGCTGGACGGGGCGGAGGAGCGCGCGCAGAGCCAAGATGCAGTTGGAGAGAGCATGCATACGGGGGGGGTATGGCAATGAGCGATAATGAAAAATATGATGTGGGCGGAGGGTCTCAATGGGAAAGCATCGCCGACCAAAGAGATGCCAAAAGTGGATCTATGTCGATGAGATACTAGGGATAGAACAGTTTAGACTGTTTAGAGTCTTAGACTGCTTTAGGCTGGGATAGTAATGTGGGCACGAGAGAGAGAGGGTATCCACATGAGTCGTTTGAGTTACCAATCCTACCGGGTGTACAGCGTTACAGCCATCATGGACGATTACGCAGTATTCTTACTAGTAGGGGCTTGTTCTGCATGCCTCATAGGAACTAACAAGGAGGGGTTTGATGATGCATACATAGATGTATTGTCTCCTGATGTTTGACAGTCGTTGACGACGAACAGAGCAAAGGGGCTCCGTTCGTTTGTCGAGTGTTGATATCTCATATAGAAGCTCGATTTGCTTCTCGTGTACGCTGACACGTCACCCCCTTCTATTTCGTACAGTCTCCTCATCTCCAGTCGGCTTCGGTTTCTTCCCACAAACGCCCCTGCCAGACGACGCAAGGGCCATATATCAGATCACAGACAATACGGTGTCAAGTGCCCTGGTCATAGGGTAGCACGAATTCACAGCATATTACGGAGTACATATTGACGATATAGCTTCATCATCATGGCTTCGGACAAGATATTCCGCATTGGTGTCGACGTTGGTAGGATTGAACCATTCGATCTTGGGGTTATTTGACGGGACAATCGGTTAATCAAGATACTCCGATATAGGTGGCACCAATACCGATTGCGTTGTTCTCCGTACGTATAGATACTATTGAACCCTCACGTCGTTTTTTGCCTGATGTGTACGGAGCAGTTGGTCCAATTCAACTAACATTACGTGTCCAATTCCAGACCCTGGAGAGTCGGATGCTTCCAACAGGGGTATCCGAAGTGCTTTCAAGTCACCGACGACTCCTGATGTCACCGAGGGTATCACCAAGGCCGTTGAGGGAGCCTTGTCTCAGTGTGATGTTCCCAAGGACAAGATTGGTGGAGTCATGATTGGAACGACTGTAGGTTGATGACATACGATTCGAGCGAGACCACCTCTCTCTCATTCTAGTACTCCGTACCCGATTATTAGTCGGGACTGGAGACTATCCAGGCTGTCGGGATGAGATCAAAATGGCTAACGTTAGTGCCCTTCTCCACTGTTCACAGCACTTCATCAATGCCGTCGTTCAGGCTGACGAGATCAATCTAAGACGGCTTGCCGTCATGCGTATCTGCGGGCCCTATAGCAGGGAAAATCCGGCTTTCGGCGACTTTCCTCCCATTCTGTCTCGACTCATGAACGGTCATGTCTCGTACCTTGAGGGAGGTCTTGAATGTATACAATACCCGTTTCCAATTACCCTATATGGGGCTGACATCAAAGCACATGCGATTGATGTCCTGATTTAGATTCATGGCTGACATATTGATCTGTATCTTGTTAATGATGAGTAACAGATGACACTAGGGAAATCATGCCTCTTAATGAGGCTCAGATCAGAGATGAATGCAAATTGATCAAGGAAAAGGGAATTGATGACATTGCCATTGTTGGTATCTTCTCTCCTCTCGACACAGAGGGTCTCCAAGAAGCCAAGGTCCACAAGATTGTCAAGGAAGAGATTCCTAACGCCGATATTGTCTGCTCTCGAGATAGTGAGTATCATCTCATCTCTCTCATTCTGCATTTCACAAGTACGTGTATGACTTACATATATGTTTTCACTTAGTCGGTCAACTCGGATTCCTTGAGCGCGAGAATGCCACCATCCTCAACACCTCCATTCTCAAGTTTGCCCGAACCACGATCCAGGGATTCAAGCTTGCTATGCGATCCCTAGGGATCAAATGCCCCCTCTTCCTCACCCAGAATGATGGTACCATCATCGACGCTGCCACGGCCGAAAAGTGCCCCATCAAGACCTTTTCCTCTGGTCCTACAAACTCCATGTCTGGAGCTGCCTATCTCGCTGGTCTAGATACGGCCGATGGAAAGATGTCCAATGCCCCCGTCATTGTTGCCGATATTGGTGGTACAACTATGGATGTTTGTGCTTTGTAAGTATCTTTCTCCCCCATCTCACCCTTTTCTAATACTCTGGGACTTACATCTGACCTATCCCCACTCAGACTCCCTTCGGGATTCCCTAGGCAAGCTGGAACTTGGGTAGACATTGGTGGTGTCAGGAGCTCATTTTCCATGCCCGAGGTCGTCTCGGTTGCTCTAGGTGGTGGAACAAAGGTTGAAGAGCACGGTGACGCTGTCAATGTCGGACCTGAATCGGTAGGACATCGACTCACGAGCGAGGCTCTGGTCTTTGGTGGATCTACACTGACAACCACCGGTACCCCTCCCGCTTCTTAAACTGCTACCACAAGGAACATGTGCTAATCTGATCTAGATATCGTTGTCGCTGCTGGCAAAGAAAAAATAGGCGATGCCAGCAAAGTCCAGAATGTGCCAGCCCATGTCATTACAAAGGCCAGAGCATCCATGAAGAGCATTATGGAAAAGGCCATTGATAGCATGAAGTTGAGCGCTGATCCCGCCGTCGTCATTGTTGTCGGCGGTGGCAGCATCGTCAACATTGACCAATTGGACGGTGTCTGCGAACTCATCCGTCCTCAGTAAGAGCCCTGAAACGAACAGGTTCAAACAAGGGCAAATTATCTAACACTTTTTATAGGTTCCACGATTGCGCCAACGCCGTCGGTGCAGCCATTGCCAAGGTCTCGGGATCCATTGACGTAGTCAAGGTCTTGGAGGGCCAGAACGAAGAGGAAGTCGTCAATGCCATGTGCGAAGAGGCCAAGAACGCCGCCATCAAGGCTGGTGCCGACCCGGCCACCGTCAAGATCATCGAGCTCGACAACATGCCTCTTCAGTATGTTCAGATGCGCGCCAGTCGTATTGTCGCCAGGGCTGTAGGTTCCATCTTCTCTGACTTGTTTAATGTCGCCCCGAGACTAATTGTGTCATAGGCTGGCGTTCTCCGCAAGGACATCCCCATTGGAGCTTCCGATGAAGAGATTGAGAAAGAAGTTGCCGCTGCAAAATGGATCAAGGCGGACAAGAAGACTCAGAACTCGGAAAAAGACCCCAAGGAGTTCATAGTCAGCGCTGCTGCCCTGGTTGATGTCCGCGAGTACAAGCCCGAGGTCGACAAGAATGGCACGTGGTGGGTGTCCGAGGTTGACTGCGAGTTCCTTTCTATGGGCTGCAGTATCCTCGCATGCGGCGGAGGAGGCCCCGGATACCTGTGCTACATGGCAGCTCGTGCTGCGCTCAAGGCTGGACATCGTCTGCCTATTGTCGACATTGACACCCTCCCCGAAGATGACTACATCATGGGTAGCATTGCCTACGGGTAAGTGCATTCTTTCTCATTGCGAGAGCCTGTTAACTGACGGCAGTATAGAGCACCGACTGTTACGCTGGAGAGGATTGCCAGCGGAACAGAGTCGATTGATGCCACCGAGGCCGTGATGGCGGCCCACCCGGGCAAGAAGATGGTGGCTCAAGCAGCGGTAAGGGTGTCTGTTTGAAAGAAAGAAGAGGGATGAGATCACTGACATCGATGAATAGATTGAAATTGGTGGCATGAATGGTATTCGCCCCCTGCTGACTGCACTTCACTACAATGTTCCCACCATTGACGGCGACTACATGGGCCGAGCCTACCCCCGTCTTTACATTCTTACCCCTTACCTGTTTGACATGGTCCCTTGGCCTTGCACACAGGCTGATGGCATGGGCAACACGGTGACTGTCAACAAGGCCAAATCCTTCCAGAAGATGGAGAAGATTCACAGAAAGGCCGGACAGGAGCTGGGACTCTTTAGTGAGATGGTCATCCCGCCCATTTCTGTCAAGGATACCAAGCGCGTTGGTACCCTTGGAACTACCTCGCTCGCATGGTACATTGGAAGGGCTGTGTACTTGGCTCGTCAGCAGAACACGAGCATTGGAAAGGCTATTGTGAGTGTCTTATTGTCCCTTACTACTCTTCTCTTGTCTATGTTCTTCCAAGACTAAGACACCATATGCTGACTATCAAAAGATCGAGGCAAACCCATCCGGTCGCGTTCTGTACACGGGCAAGATTGTCAGCGTGCAGCGCTACGTCTCTGACGGTGGCTACACAGAGGGCAAGGTCAGACTCAAGCCTCTAGGCGACGATGAGAGGGAGTACGGCGACGCTGTCAGCTCCGAGACGCGCGACATGGTGCTGCCCTTCCAGAACGAGTATCTGTACGCGGAACTCGTGGAACCCAGTGAGGCGTCCAAGATTGACAGGCCGCGCGGAGAGATTCTGTGCACCGTCCCAGATCTCATCTCCCTTGTTGGTAGTGACGGGTATGCCCTTGGTACGCAGGATCTTCGATACGGCGTCAGGGTCAGCGTTGTGGCTTTTGTGGCGCATCCGCACTGGTAAGTCACTCTCATTCCCTGCTTATTTGCTGCAGAATACATATGCGAGCTGCAATAAGTGAGATCAAAAGCTGACGTTTCTTACCCGTTCAAAGGTATACGCCTCGTGGTGTCAAGCTGGGAGGACCAGAGGAGTTTGGCTACAAGGATCTAGAGTTTGTGCCGCTTGGGAACCCTTACTATGAGCCCAAGAGGGTGACCAAGGAGTTTAGACCAGAGTAGCAACAGTAGCACATGTGTCAGGTAGTACTTGTACTCGTGCTTGACGCATAGACGCGCTGTCAGTATGACAAGTCAAACGGTAGTTCCAGAAGATGAATAGAACAGCCGTTGAATGACTCACTCCCGCTGTTCCCGCTGTCACCGAAAGGAACAGGAAATATGCGTGAATAAGTATCCCAATCAACTACTCTGTACAGTCTACATGCAATAATACGCGCAGCCAGTCATCCAGTCGATTGTCAAGGATTTACGCCGCAGACGGGCGCCGTAGATCGGACTACCCCATTGGGCAACTATCCACCCACATCGCGACCCAGAACTCAGGGAAGATCCAAGAAGGGAGTGGAGTCTGGACCAAGCTGGTACATAGGCCCTTGTAACTCTTAGTAGCTCTTAGTAGCTCTTCTCCCAGTTGCGGGTTTCGTCATAAGCTCTCCCCGGAGCAAAAATCACGGGTCCTCAGAAGAAACATTCAAGGAAAGGCACAACGTCCCCTCAACAACTTTGTACCAACCATCACGAACCGACCGCCCCAATCAACATTGATCCCCACCGTCGCGACCAACTACGTACCCTTAGACCAGTACACGTGTGTTGGCATGCATACATAGTGCATGCGAGTTTCCTTTTTTTATCTCCTCCTTCTGCTCTGCGCCTTCCGTCCCTCCGAGCTGCTACTACTTCTTTCCTCTCCTCCCTCCCTTCCTTTCCCCCTCCAATGCTTCCCCTCCGACCTTTACCATCAACAGCAACAAAAAACTTGCTATTACGACTTCATCCTCCGTCGACCTCCCCCCGAGCTATCCGTCGACACCTTCCAGCTTCAACTTCAGCAAACACAGCAGCATCATCCATACGAACCGTCTGCTGCGGACCCCATCCTCCGACCTCCACGGCTCCTCGAACAAACAAGGCAAACAAGGCAAACTACAGCTCCGATACAGGCTTCTTTGACCCTGGACCCTGGCGCGCAATGGCTGAGCAAGAAGTGTCCAAGTACCTTCAGGAGACGCACGACAAGATCTTTGACAACAACCGCAAATGGGCCAAGGCCAAGCACGACAATGACCCGGGGTACTTTGCTCGTCTGTCCGAGGGTCAGACGCCCGAGTACCTCTGGGTAGGATGCAGCGACTCTCGCATCCCGGCTGAGCAGATTACTGGTCTGGAGCCGGGCGAGGCCTTTATCCACCGCAACATTGCCAACCTGGTCGTCAACACGGACCTCAACGTCATGAGCGTCATCAACTACGCCGTTCGTCACCTTGGTGTCAAGCACATTGTCGTCTGCGGTCACTACGGCTGCGGTGGTGTCAAGGCCGCCATGACCCCCAAGGACCTGGGTCTGCTGAACCCTTGGCTCCGTAACATCCGCGACGTCTACCGTCTTCACGAGGCCGAGCTCGACGCCATCGCCGATTCAGAGAAGCGATACGACCGACTCGTCGAGCTCAACGTCATCGAGCAGTGCCGCAACATTATCAAGACGGCTGCTGTTCAGAAGTCATACGAGGAGAACAAGTTCCCCATTGTTCACGGCTGGGTCTTTAGCTTCAAGGATGGTCTGCTCAAGGACCTCAACATTGACTTCCAGTCTGTCCTCAAGGACATTCAGAAGATTTACAACCTTACAAACTAAGAAAGAGAAAGAAAAGAAGAAGAAAAACAAAGCGAAAATATTTAATAAATCAAACAAGCCTACATTGTACATTGTACTAGGTATCCAACATCAACAACACCATCGGGCCCAGTGACAGAACTTAAGGGAATGTAATGGAGTCGAATCGAATCGGGTGGAATCCAATCGAAGCGATTGCCATGCTATTGCTCTTGATATGACATCTATGGCTACATGTGCTCGACACTTCCCGGATCTCAGGGGAGAGCGGAAGATGGTTAATTAAGCATTCCAAGAAGCCCCGGAGTCTATCCCACGCACCCACGGAGGGGTGTACAATGTACCCTCGACCCGCGTCCAATTCTTGTCATTCAGACTGCGTTTCTGGTCACCTGATATCACGCTGTCTTCTCAGGCTATTGGTGAACCGTGATGCAATACTGTGCTCGCCTCGGTTCACTGTGCTCGCTTCACGGGTCATCTCCAATGCTGCATTACCAGAGTCGAGATTCTGCAAAATACTTTGAGGAAAAATAAGATACGCATTTGACAATTCCTCCATCCTTAAGCATTGTGTTATCGATACCAGGTCAGCAAGACGTCTATAGGCTCTAACCTTCGACATTGGTGAAATATGGGGCAAGACAAGCTCCCGTGATGACTTCACAACATGTCCCAATCGGGAATCCGGGTAACGTCTAAAAACCACGGCCAAATTTGTCCTCGAACCATGATTCTGACGATTCATAGTCAGATGACGGATAACATTCGAGGATAGCATTCGAACTCAGAATGATGAAAGGAATTTCCTTTCTGTTGCTGGCAGCATGTATAAAAGAACATGTTCAGCATGCTCCTCCACTTCCCCTTTTCTTCCCTCATACTCACACATTCGCTCGTTTACGAAAGACATGGTTTTCCCATCATTTCTTCACTGAAGAAAGCGTACTTTCGACCAAAACCCGAACGGCATACCGCTACCACCAGTGTTACCCATCACTACCAGCTGATACCATCAACCATTGCTCCCATATACTGTCACTTCCGTGACAGGTAAATCCTTAACAATGGCTGAACCAGGCACAGCCCCCGACTTCGCCAAACACCCTTTCCTCATGACCACTGAGGAAACGGTCGAGGTCCTCTATACGGATATAGAGTCTGGCCTCAGCAACTCGCGCGTCCTCGAGCTTCAGGGCATGTACCCCAGGAACGAGCTCAAGGCCGCTCACGTCACTTCGCCATGGAAGATCCTCGCCAAGATGGTCATCAACCCCATGATTCTCATTCTCATCTTCTCCATGTGTCTCAGCTACTTCATTCATGACTACATCGAGGGAAGTATTCTGGCTATTGTCATCGTCCTGAACGTCGGTATTGCATTCTGGCAAGAGTTTCGCGCTCACAAGCAGATGGACTTTCTACGTGCTCTGTCTTCACCTAGTGCCATGGTTTTACGAGATGGTCGAACCCAAGTCATTCCAAAGTAAGTTCCTTCCCCATCAAGAAGAAAAAGAACAAAACAAACAAAGAAATGTCAAAAAGTACTAACCACCTATGTTCTTCTATCTAGCCCTGAAGTTGTCCCCGGAGACATTGTCCTTCTCAAGACGGGCGACACGGTCCCCGCCGACCTGCGCATCTTTGAATCCATGAACCTCTCCTGCGAAGAGAGCCAGCTGACAGGCGAGTCCATCCCCGTGGACAAGTTCTCCCACAACGTACCCGTCACAGGAAACGAGGCGGACATGGGCATCGGCGATCGCTTCAACATGGCCTACGCCACCACCGTCGTCAAGAAGGGTCGCGGTCAAGGCATCGTCACCCACACCGGCATGGCCACTGAGGTCGGCAAGGTTGCCTCCTCGACAAACGCCAAGCGTCGCAAGGACGGCCGGTCGATGAACTACAAGAAGTACGGTAAGCGTCAGTCGGCTATAGGTCTGTGCAAACGTCTGTACGACTACGCCGGCAAGTTCCTGGGTCTCACGGAGGGTACACCTCTCCAGCACAGGCTGTCGCTACTGGCTTACTTCCTCTTCGTCGTCTCCGGTATCTTGGCTTTGATCGTCTTTGGCGTCAACAAGTGGAGCGTGGACAACGATGTTGTCATCTACGCCATCTCCATTGGCATCGCCATCATCCCCGAGTCTCTCGTCGCCGTCCTGACAATCACAATGGTCGTCGCCGTCACCGTCATGCGTCGGTCCAACGTCGTCGTCCGTGACATGTCGGCCCTCGAGGCCCTCGGCAACATCACAAACATCTGCTCTGACAAGACGGGAACTCTCACCGAGGGCGCCATGATTGTCCGCAACATCTGGATTCCCGGCGGCCACGAGTACACCGTCAACGACGCTCACGATCCGCAGGACCCGACGCAAGGCCGTGTCACGCACAAGCTCGTCGGCAGCAACGCTTCCACTGAAAACGCCGCTCTCCCAACCACCAACCAGTGGGAACAGGAGAACGCCGAACTCACCGACCCTCTGCGTCTGTTCACCCAGAGCGCCGCCCTCTGCAACCTTGCCACCGTGCGCTACACTAACGACCAGGAGAAGTGGAAGACAACTGGTGAGCCTACCGAGATCGCTCTACAGGTCTTCTCCCACCGTTTCGGCCAGGGCAAGAAGGCTCTGCTCGACCAGGGATGGCGCGAGATGGCCGAGTTCCCCTTTGACAGCAACATCAAGCGCATGTCCGTCGTCTATGAGGCACCTCCCGAGACAGGCGACTACCTGGACATGGGCGGCCACCCGGACACAATCATCAAGAGTTACGTCTTCACCAAGGGCGCCGTCGAGAGGGTACTTGACCTGTGCGACTTTGTTGGCACTGGCGACGAGCTCCTCTACATGACGCAGTCTGTCAAGAGGGACGTTCTGGAGCAGATGAGCAAGTTCGCCTCGCAGGGCCAACGTGTCCTAGCCATCGCGTACAAGCCGTGGGTTGGGACCATCCCCTCGCCCAGCACGACAGACAACCACGTCCCCCGTGATGACTCGCGCCTCAGGGCCCAAATCGAGCAGGGACTCACACTCCTGGGTCTCGCGGGCATCTACGATCCTCCCCGAAAGGAAACAAAGCAGTCGGTTGCCGAGTGTGCCAAGGCTGGTATCAGGGTGCACATGCTCACTGGTGACCACCCGGAGACGGCCAGGGCCATCGCCAAGGAAGTGGGTATCATCCCCATGACTACCGGTACACTCTCCGACAAGGTCGAGCGGTCAATGGTGCAGAAGGCGTCCAACTTTGATGGCATGACTGATGCCGAGATGGACGCTCTAGATGAGCTTCCTCTGGTGATTGCCCGGTGTGCCCCCGAGACTAAGACGCGCATGATTGACGCACTCGCACGACGCAAGGCTTTCACGGCAATGACGGGTGACGGTGTCAACGATGCTCCCTCCCTGTCGCGCGCCAACGTCGGCATTGCCATGGGCTCCGGGTCCGACGTGGCCAAGTCTGCATCCAAGATTGTTCTCTCTGACGACAAGTTCGACTCCATTGTCTGTGCTGTCCGCCAGGGTAGACGCATGTTTGACAACATCCAAAAGTTTGTGTTGCACATGCTCGTGGCCAACACTGCCGAGATCATCCTCCTCATGGGCGGCATGCACTTCATTGATCTGGTGGGCATGACCGTCTTCCCCATCTCCCCTCTTCAAATCATCTGGATCAACATGGCTACTTCGCTGTTCCCCACATTCGGTCTTGGTCGTGAGCCCGCCTGTCCCGAGGTGATGCGACGTGGTCCCCAGGACAGGAAGCGCGGCATCTTCACCTCGGAACTTCTCGTCGACATGTTCGTGTACGGCATCGTCATGGGCTTCTGCAGCCTCGGCACCTTCTGGAGCATCATCTACATGCCTATATGGAAGAGCAACATCGAGGATAGACCTTTCGTCAAGCCCCTGGGTCACGACTGCAACGAGTCCTGGAACGACTCGTGCTACTTCGTCTTCCGCGCCCGCGCCGCCACCTTTGCCGTATTCACGTCTCTCATCCTCCTGTCCGCCTGGGAGTTCAAGAGCTTCAAGCGCTCCCTGTTCAGCCTCAGCGTCGACAAGCCTTTCTGGAAGGACCTCTACGCCAACAAGTTCCTCTTTTGGTCCGTCTCCATGAGTTTCTTCAGCATCGTCCCCGTCATCTACATCCCCTACATCAACCTCAACTTCTTCAAGCACAGCGGTTTCTCCTGGGAGTGGGGCCTCGTCATCGGCTCCATCATCTTCTACCTCGCCACTGTCGAGTTATGGAAGCTCACCAAGCGTCATTATGGCCTGTTCCCTGATCGTCCCGTCGTTCCTGGTATCTGGGATCAGGGTGGAATGTCTGACAATGGGGTTGCTGGTGCCGAGAGCGGTGTTTCTGGGAATGGTAGTGGCAACGAGTTTGTCGACATTGAGCTCAAGGATGCCGTTGACGTCAAGAATGAGAATGGCAGGTCTCGCGGCAGTACTACTAGGAACGGCTTCCGCTCTTGGTTTGTACTCCCACGTCGTCCCGAGCCCAGTGTTCTGCCTACGGCCTCTGCTTCGAGCAGTGAGAACTCTATCCCCCTGCAGAGGTTGGATCCAGTGCCGATTTACGATAGCACAAGTCCTGTGCCGTTGACTAAAACGATTGCGCGTCGTTACTGGGAATAGTTGATTTGGATGGTGGATTGAGGCAGACAACGGACCCATGTATTTTTGTTATGTATTGTAGGAAAAGGGAAGGGAAGCAGCTGGACTGTTCTAATTCCTTTGTATTGATAGCGAAGCCAGCTGGACTCTGGCTTATTCTTAAAGGTTTCAGACAGTGAAAAGTATGACAATGTACCTTTTTTCTTCTGAATTATTTGTTCGATATTATTTTATATGCCCTAAGTATTCTATGTGTTTCCGTATTTCCGTGTATCCCCAAACTCCATCGTATATTCATATCCATTATTCAGACCAGAAGTAAGCAGCAAACACCCCATGATAGAATGTAGAAATGACGTGCTGTCATTAAAACATCAACATGGTCAAAAGTGTCGTGGCCAACATCGCCATCCCAGTCGTAGGGTAGACAACAGTGGCGGGGCTCTCCTTGGTGCTTTCGGGATCAACGCCCGATCCACTAAAGCCAAGGTACCAAGATCCAATATCCGTCAGTTGTCCTCCCCTGCTGAGAAAGGCAGCATTGGGACCGACATTGGACTTGTCGGAGCGGAAGGCGCCAAAATAGCTGTAGCGGCCAATGTATTTCTGACTGTCGAACCATTCCACTGTTTCTTTGTAAAACGACTGAGTGGCCGAGAGATCCTGGTTGGCATATGCGTATTCGGTGATCCAGATGTCGGTATTAGGCCATCTGTAAAAGTTCAGAGAGATGTTTGTAATATGAGACGGTAGAACAAAGAGGAATAAGGGGGCCAAAGGGTAAGGGACAAAGAGTGAAACTTACTCGGCGCGACGTTCACCAATATGAGAGGCCAAGCCTTCAAAGTTGTCGTACCAGTGGACAGGGAGGAAATCGAAGGTACAATTACGCGCTCTGTCACTATTGGATTTGTCTGCCAAGATCTCAGAGCAGTTGGAAAGAAACTGGCGCAGCCAAGGGAGACTGCCAGTTCCACCAGTGCATCCAGGCAGACCGAGCTTGACACCTCGCTCGGCAAGAGGCTCAAAGTTGGCGACCCAGGCACGAGCGGCGATTTTGGGATCCAGGTCGCTGCCTCCCCAGCTCGATGGCGCATCTGGTTCATTGAAGCCCAGAACGTGACTGACATTTACACCTTGGTCGTCGATGAGACTGGTGACGGAGTCAAGCCAGGTCGTATCTTCTGGATCGGACGAGTTGGCTCCCCACATCATTGGGACGAACTCAAGCGAGTCTGTGCTGCTGTAAACAGGGGACGGGAGCTCGCCATAGTTGTAGTACCAGGTCAGGTCGCTTCCAGATTCGATCCAAACGGAGTTGTCGTCGGGGTGATTCTCGTCGGGGACAAAGCACAGGCCGCGCTTAGAGGACGATTGTGTTGAGTCGGCAGCAAACACGACGGCTCCCAGCGCTGCAGCTATCGACACAATTGAGATTTTGACCATGACGCACACACAGGCCTGTACCTCTGTTGATATTCACGAGAGAGAGCGAAAAAAAAAATAAAGAGGAATGAGACGAAAAGCGAAGGACAGGAGAAGGAAGAAAAAAAAAGAAAAGAGACGGGAGGCCCCCATGCAGGCGGGCGCACGGGTGATTGCGCCGTCTGACAGGTTGGTGGTGCTCGTATTATCAGGGAATCTCGACATGGTAGGCGGGAAGCCACAGCTGAGAGGCGGTCGATTGCGGCGTGGTTGGTACCAACATGCACGCTACTGCAGGCCCAGGCCATGAACACGAAGAATGTAAAAAGCCAACATGGCTTGGCGCGGGAGAAGAATGGGATCAATAGGAGGGGAAGGAGGGGAGGAGGGAAGGGGGAAGCATCAATGATATGATGATGAGAGATACGAAGTAGACGAGGTTGGAATATGACTTGGGCGACGAAAATGGTGACGAAGAGGGGAAGAAGAGATCAAGAGATGGCCATTTTTGGTGTTTTGAATTTCCCCATTTTGAGAAGAGGCAGGTGCGAGCAGGGTCGAGTCGAATGCTCCTTCCCGTCCGGAATGAATGTTTGTTGAATGAATGACTAATGCACGTACGTCGGAATTCAGATTGAAGATGCAGCCACGGATCTGAGATGACATGGACTGCGGTGTAACCAGTTCTTAAATGATGAAAAAGGACATTTTATATGATGAATATCAATGTCTCTCTCTGACTTTGTCTTCACTAAAGAGTAAAAGAGCCTCAGGGTGAGCAAGATCTACAAGTGAATCTACGAGTCTGTTGGCTGCGTGGGTCTCGTTTAGCACCAGGGTCCAAGATGGGGAGGATAGTTAAGGGGTACATGACTCCTCATACAAATAACACGGTACTAAATGTACCTCTTAAACACGCAGCCCAATCTCACCATCTACTGCAGCAATTGGCAAACAAAACTGCCGTCTATAATAAGGATTCGTTTAGTGAATTCATGATACTCTCTATACTCGTAATAATTGTCACTTGCATTCATGTCCAAGTCTTTCTTCAATTAAATCCAACCGCGGCATCTTCTCTCTTCTCATCGCATGCGCAACTCCATGACTAAGCCAAAATGTGCCTCGGCTCGGCTCAGCCCCACACTCTCCCCGTATTTGCCGACAACGGCTAGAAGAGGAGTTGAACTGATTCCCGGGGAAGCTCTTTTCCTTTCGACCTCGATCATTGAATAACACCATTGATCATCATCTCTACGTGATCAACATCTTCTTCATTCAATATCACACACTCTGCCCCTAAAATCATCTATCCCCTCACCGAGGACACACACACACATCATGGCTGCTGAGCGCATTGGATCCATCTTTCGCCATCTGGCTCCGGGATCTTCCCTGAGCAACGTGTACGTTAACCATTTCATCTTCCCTCAAAGACTTCTTGACCTCTCAATGTACTGATAATACCTCAAGCCAATCCAAGAACCCTGATGACATTGTCGTCACTCTTGCCATCCGTACGCCTCTCACCAAGGCCGGCAAGGGAGGTTTCAAGGACACCAGCCTAGAGTACATTGTCTACGCTCTGCTAGACCACGTCCGTCAGCGCAGCGGCATTGACCCTTCTCTCGTCGAAGACATCTGTCTCGGAAATGTACATATTACCTACCCTCTCTTCCCTTCTCTCCCATCACCCTACTAACACCCAACAAATAGGTCTCCGACTCCAAGGCAGCATACAAGCTACGCGCGGCATCTCTAGCCGCCGGCTTCCCCAACACAGCAGGCGCCAGCTCAGTTAACCGTTTCTGCTCGTCCGGTCTGAAAGCCACAGCAGACATTGCCCACGCTATTGACAACGGCTCCATAGAGGTAGGTATCGCCTGCGGAGCCGAGAGCATGTCGACTGGTGGCGACCGCGTGGAGACGCCGTTTGACGAGGCCGTCCTCGCCAAGAGCCAGGAGGCAGCCGACTGCATGGAGCCCATGGGCTGGACGAGCGAGAACGTTAGCCGTGACTTTGGCGTCACCCGCGAGCAGATGGATGAGTTCGCCGCCACGAGCTACCAGCGTGCCGAGGCCGCTCAAAAGGCCGGATGGACCACCGACGAGATCGTCCCCATCACCACTCGCGTCAAGGACAAGGAGGGTAACTGGCAGGAGGTGACTCTCACGCGCGACGAGGGTATCCGCGCCGGAACTACCGCCGAGGGTCTCGGAAAGATCAGGGCTGCCTTCCCCCAGTGGGGATCTACCACCACCGGCGGTAACGCCAGTCAGGTCACCGATGGTGCTGCCGCTCTTCTCCTCATGAAGAGGTCTACTGCCATCAAGCTCGGTCAGCCCATCATGGCCAAGTACGTCGGGTCTACTGTCGCCGGTCTGGCCCCTCGTATCATGGGTATTGGTCCTAGCATTGCTATCCCCAAGCTTCTCGCCCAGAGGGGTGTCACCCTAGAGGACATGGACGTCGTTGAGATCAACGAGGCCTTCGCCTCTATGGCTGTCTACTGTCGTGACAAGCTGGGTCTTGACTGGGCCAAGATGAACCCCCGTGGTGGTGCCATTGCTCTCGGTCACCCTCTCGGTGCTACCGGTGCTCGCCAGGTCGTCACCGGTCTGAGTGAGCTGAGGCGCCAGAAGAAGAAGATGCTGCTTGTGAGCATGTGTATCGGTACTGGACAGGGTATGGCTGGCATGTTTGTCAACGAGCAGGAGGTTTGATTTACGTTGATATTTGCATCCTTCTATCAATGTCTATTCTCTGTATCATTTGTATCCTCTCTCTGTTTATACTTGAAACTTAGCCCAAATTGGAATAGTAACGACCTTGTTCTATCTTCCTCCAAAGCAAATTTGTGTACCGTATATGGACCATGTGACTCTGCCACTGACACGGAAATCCTCATCTAAATCATTCGTCTATGGCGACACCTCCAATCATATCCTCAATCTCCTCCACCCCTTCACTTTCATTATCATCATCAACCTCGCCTCTAACACGCGATACAGTCAAACTGCCTTCAACCCTACGCCCATCCCCGGCAAATATGGCATGGTCCCGATGAAGAGGTCGTCCCTGGCACACGTACGCCGCTGGTGTGTGCATCACGTCCTGTCCCATGCGCCGCAGCGACAGCCACTCTAGCAGGAAGCCCGACATGTCTTGGCAGAATGGGTAGCTCTGAAGGTACTCCCCCATCTCCACGCTCTCATCAAACGTCATGTATAGCTGTCCGGACAGGATGCCAAGCTCCGTTCTCAACCATGCTGGGAACTGATAGTCGTTGTCGAGCGGCGGGAGGTCCAGGTACTTGAGGCTGCCAAACCGGACCATGGCTCGTGTCACTGGCGCCGCATATGCCAGCAGATGCACTGCTTTCGAAGCACGGATCTCTGGTAGTAGGAGCTCCAATTCCTCGGGGATGATGACGAGTGCCGTTTCTGACGTTGGGCTCCAAAGCACCCATTCCACCGGTCGCTATCCCAAGGTTAGCTTTCTTCTTCTTCTTCTTCTTCTTCTTCTTCTTCTTCGTTAGTTGGAACTTGGAACGTACCATAAAGTTGTCTAGTTGACCTTGGCTGTTCTTGGGCGGTACTATTGTGCGCCTGAATTGAGCCGTCACAAACACTCGTGAAGACACCACACGAAGCTTGTACTGAATTCCAACATTGGTGTCGGCAATAAACTTGAAAGCCGGCTCGTACCATTTCCCCAAGGGCGCCAACTCGCCCGTGCGCACAAATTCCACCATGTCCTTGTCGAGTCCCGGGAAAGTCATGGCCATATACTTTTTCCGCGTCTGGTTGACCCTGATCTGTTCCACTTGGGCTTCCACCTCGCGCTCTTGTTCCACTTCTTCAAATGCTCCCGTGCTGCCACCTGTGGGAGCTCCGTCGTGATTGGAGATCACCGCTTGCTTTTGCGCTGTGAGCTCCTCCGCAAAGCCTCGCAGCCTTTCGGCTGTCGGGCGTGGTGTCGTCGCTGCTCCTGTCGCCGCCACGCTGTTACCGTAGAGTTGGGCTAGCGTCTTCCTCTCTGGCTGCTCAAGAACCTGCAGCAGCGCTTTGCGAGACTTGGGCTTATTGAGACTGCCGCCGTGCCGTATCTGAGCGTCGCTCCGTCTGCAAAAGTCGCGGCCATAAGAGAGGTATAGCGGGTGCAGCTGCTCATTGGCCTGGCACGTCTGCTCCAAAAGCCATAGCACCACATGGCTCGACTCAATCTGATGGGGATCTGCGCCCAGGACTCGTTGACACACGTCACGTATGCTCTGGTCCACCTCGGGCGGTGCGTAAAACACTACCGACTGTGTTGACCCGAGCTGACGAAGTCGCATTGCCGCCTGGACCGTGTGATCCTTGGTCTGCCCCAACGCCAAAGTCAGCGCACCGCGAGCATTCGGAGGCAGCTGCAGATCAACGCCTCTTGTGTGGGCTTCGTCAAGATATATGAGGCACTCGTCAAGCCGGTCGATAAATGGGGTTGCCACCAGTGGTGCCTTTTGTGCAGTCGAGTCTCGGAAAAGCACCCATGCCCGATTGTCAGAGGCTCCAAAGAAGACGGCAGCCGGCGACTCCTTCTCCGCAATCAGCCATGACTGTACAAAGGCCTCATTGTCCTTTTCAAGAATGTACGCTCCGGCGTCGATCAGTATGCGTGTTTTGCTTTCGACGAGGGCATGGATCAGTCTGTCCTCCGACCATCGCTGCCCGTTGTCATGTGTGCACACGTATTGGCGGTTGCGCCGTTGCAGCAAATGCGTGAGAACCTCCGCGTTGGTCTGCCGCAGACTCGGTAGGTCCTCCTGCGTGATGGTAAGCGGGAGCATCATCTTGTTGTCGTTGGTGCCGCTGAATCCCGTCGTGCGCGCTCCGGTGCTAGTTTCGCCGCCGCCTTTATCGTCTTGGCCAGGGTCGAAGATGGGCAGGTCCCAGGCCGATACCTGCAGCTTCACCGAGAATTGTCGGGCGTGGGCTGGGAACACAAACGTGTTCAGGTATTGATCAATGACGGGGCGTGTCATTCGCAGCTGGCTCCATAGCATGTCGACCTGGCCGTCGTCGTCGACATTGATCACGTTCCAGTGATGCAGTTCAGCGGGCAGTTGCTCAGAGTTGCCTCCTGATATCCATCGCTCGTACTCGACAGCTGGGTCGTCTGCGTGCTGCAGCACATGTCGCAGCCCATCGCGAAGCTGCGACTTATTGAGGCCGCTGTAGTAGAACGCCAGGCACGTGAAAAGAATGGCAACATCTGGATGGCCAAATTCAGATCGATCTGAGGGCACTCCCTTAGCCTCGTAAGGCACGGCAATTGGCCAACGCTGAGGATGCAGTCCGTATTGCACATTCCACCGCTTCTTGAGACACGTCGACAGGATGCTGTTGGACAAGAGGCCGCGTACCAGCAGGAGACCTTCCGATACCGACTTCGCATCATGGAATAACGAAGAGGCCTTGTCGACATCTTCTTGGCTTGCTCCATTTGACAAGGCACGCCTGATGAGGCGGCTAGCTTCCTGCAAAGAAGGAGCAGCTTGTACCTTGGTCTTCGAAGTCAATTTCTTTGGGGTCGGGTGGAAGAAGGGCACACAGCCATCGCTTATGGCGTCCACGATAACACGGCAAAGCTGTTCATCAATATCTGATCCCAAGATGTAGATCATGGGGAAACCTCCGCCAGGTCGTGGTACTACATTGATGGAGTGCGGGAAGTCACGACACAGCATCGGGAGATTGTCCTCGACCACAGAAAGCAGCATCTCCATCAGGTGCCAGCGGTGCGGAGAACCATCCACGGTCGTCAGCTGACCGCTGGGGTAGACTAGTTGCGTTCGCACCGCCAACGTGAAGTCGGACTCATCAAGCACATCTCGGCACATTGTGCGAGTCAGATGGTCATGAAATCGAATCATGTCGTTGCCCACGTCTGTCTTGCCGTCGGCCAAGCACTGCAGTCCGCTTAGTTTGAAAGCAAGAATGTGCTCTGGTGATGCCAGAAGTACGCCGCGGCTCTCCATCAACTCATAATGGTGTTGTTTGAAGCTCTGTACCAATTCATGACCTGCAGGGCCGCTTGCCGTGCGTCGAGAAAAAGGAACGTGGCGAAGCTCGCGGCCGACGAGGCCTCCAAGTCGGGACTGCACCATTTGTGCCGTGGGCAGTAGTAGCGCCTTTGGGACAATGAGCCGTGCCAGTTGCTGGCCATCAGCAAGAACAGCCATGGCCATGGGCACGATGCAGGACGTTTTACCTTGAGAGAACCTTCGTTAGCAACCTTCGTCATTAATAGATGTATATGGCGAGTGTTTGACCTTACCTTTGCCCATGTTCAGCTGCAAGACCGAGTTTTTCTGCTTGCTGGGAGCAATGATCTCTCGCGCCACATCGATCTGCTCTTCGCGGATGAGAATATCGCTGTCGATCTCAAGAAGTAACCAGTCTGGGTTATCTTGCGGCTTCCAGCTTCCATGACCCCGATTCCTCCATTCCTCCTTGGCTCGGTGCATATCTCCCTTCTGACACAGCCTCTGCACGCGCTTCAGACGCTGCAAATTTGCAATGGCACAACCAAAGGATACCAGAGACTCTTTGACATTCTCCCCGAATTCTGCCTTGGCGCTAGACTGCAAGAGTTCCAACATTGAAACGAATGTTAGGCGTGGCCACTGGCCACTTCTCTGCAACCAGGCTTGACCGACGTTCGGCGCACCATTCGAGGAGAACATTGTCGCAAGATGGAGAAATGCAGATTCCACGGTGTGCAGACAGCTCGCAATTTTACCCTGGATATCGTCAAGGGGAGGAAGCTCCATTTCCACCGACTTCAAGCTCATCTCCTTATGGAGCTTGCCAGTCTGCTCCAGGGCATCAATGCTCCCACTGAGATCGTGGGAGTATTTTGCTCGGTGTGTATTTGAGGACTTGCCAAAGAGGGAGACAATCTTCCGTAGCTCCAAGACTTCTGCAGCCGGACCAGACCGCCCTCCATTCCTGCTCCCAGGCCCCCCCACGTAAGTACCCTCGTGTTTCCCGGGGAGAGTTGAGACTCTCTCGCATTCGATTTCCACTTTGCAAGAGAGCGGTTTTGCGATGTCGTTGGTGGCTAAGTCTTCAAGCAAGGAAGGTATAACGCTCCGGGGGGCTGGGAGGAGGGTTCTGGTAGATTTGCTCTGTTTTCCTTTTGCCTTCGTCTTGGGCGGCTCTCTCTTGATAAACGGGGCGATTGAATGCTCAACCTCAACGACATAGTCCGAGAGAGCCTTGTTCCGAAGCAAGCGCTCCCACTCAGGCGCAATTTCCCCGAGAGCATCTGCAACTCGGATGACGTCTGAGGTGAAGTCGTCTGCGGATGGTGTATCCTGTCTTGGCCATGCGGAGAGGACATGCGCTGCCAAACGCGATCCTTCCGCTTTGCAGCGTGTCAAATGCCTATCGGCCGCTTCCCAGACCTCCGTGTCCAATACATTGCGATATTTCCGTGCCTTTGGAGGCTTGTACTGTTCGTATGCAGTGGAAATGAGGGCTTCCAAAGTCTCCGACGTCGGCGTTTCTTTGAATTTGAAGGCAACGTAGGATTCATGCTGTGGTGACCGGAGATCCCGGAGGTGAGGCAAACAGGAATATGCCGCCAGCAGACGAACTGAATCCCTGTCAGATTCGGGTGCAAATGCCAAAAGGCCCAGGATGAACATGACGTCGAATTGCTGCGCCGGCTCCGAAGTCCGGCAAAGCTCGACGAGGCTACCCCAACGTCCCCCGAGCGTTTCTGGGTCCATCAAGGTAGCAAGCGAAGCAAATCTTCCATTGAAGGGGTTTTCAAAACCACCGATGAGAGGCCACTGGTGGAGAATATCCCGAAGTGATCGCGCCATTGAGACCTGGCACACGTCGTTCCTCAGTACATGGGCGATATGGTACACATCGTTTGCCGCTGCGCTTAGATTGAGGTTGCTCCCAACACCTGCTTTGTCGAAGGTCCCGATTGATCGATACTCCAAGTCCATGTCCTGAACGGTGGAAAATCCTGGACACCTTGATCGAGGGCACTCATATCGGAGCTGTTGTACCTCGCCTCGTTGTTGCAGAAAGTTGTCTCGTGTGTCAAATATGGCAGCTTCGAAATCCAATTTGGGTGAGAAAATGTCGAGTTTCTGCATCTTGTGCAAGATTTCGCGATTCAGTCGTCTGAATCGGTCCTTTTGCATGTTCGTCGGAAGGGCGCTGTTCCATTTCACATTCTGCAGGACTCGCTTGTCCTTAGGATAGTAGGTCCGTACAGGCGCGAGATCCCCGATTTGATTGAGAATATGGACACAAGTGGCGGATACACTACTCCACGGCTGAAAGCGCCCGGACGTTAGAGTATGGATGGACTCCTCCTCGCCAGTGCGACCGGTCAAGGGGTCGGGAAGTGGAAGCGATGTAAAGGCATGTAGCTGGGCCTTTGTGAAGAGAAGCAGCGGCTCTGGGGGACAGGTCAGCCGTCCTAGAACGTCATCAATGTCAAAACGCCCATACGCCTTGTCGCTTTGTGCCGAGACCCGTAAACCTCTACCAATCATCCTCGAAACACAGTGTGATCCCGATAGATAATGTTCCAGCTGTCCCATCGGCGTGATGATGCTCCGGCGGCCATAGTTTTCCGCCTCTCGCAGAACAATCATGCTCTGGAAGCCATATAGAGTACCGGCATCTTGGTTCGGATCCACCTCTGCGCGAAGCTCTCGGGAATAAAGACACCCATTTTCGACAACGAAAGATAGGTCGAGATGGCGAATCTCGACCGATAGTCTGCCACGTTCATGCATTGGCAAGAAAACAACGAGGCGTTGGGGGTCATCAAAGTAGCGAAATATATTGGCAATCTTCTTGCAGATCATGGAATGAGGGTCCGCAAGGTACACTCTGTTGCGCTGTGCCCGACGCCGTCCAACGTCCAACTTCCAGTCGGCGGGTCGGGAGATCCATTTTGAACGGCGGCATTCCACTTGCCCGGTACCGATATTAAACCAGTGTGCGCAATTGTCGACGAGGGGGCGCGGCAAGTCGTAGACTTCGGCGGCACTGATAAAAATCCGCCGAGGGACATATTCGCGGATAGTACCACATCTGTCCCTTGTCACAATGATGACGCACCCGTCGCGGCGACCAAAGTGGACTTCGTTGTTGTTCATCTGGATAATGAGACGACAGGTCATTCCTGGTAGGTTGGATGCATATGTAAGGAGATGTTCGGCCCCGATAAGTTCCCTGACATCTTCTGAGTCCCGGATGTCCTGTGGAAGCTTGTTCGCCGTTTGCCCGTCCACCAACAGGTGGCCCTCGGTGTAGTGGACGTCGACTCTCTGGGGGTTCACGGAATTGTCTGCCAAATTTTGAAGAATGAACGTCATCCAACCATTGTTGGTGCTCCCATCAAAGCTTTGGGGTAAGAAGCGCAGATTTGTGGCCTTCCCCTCCCCATCAGACTTCCCAGGATTGTAGTCGTCGAGACCAAGTCCATACAAAATGGCGCGGTTCACTGTGTCTGGGTGAGCCACGATGGCTTGACGCACTTTGTGCCTTAGACCATGAGCCAGCACGCAGTCGTGACGGAAATCTCGTCTGTCATGCGATGGTAACGCCTTGATGTCCAACACAAGATTTTGCTGAAGGGCGACAGAGGCGTATAGAAAGTCAGACACGTCCTGGGGGGATAGTGCACTCTGGTCGTCGTCGGCGAATGAAGAGTATGTGCGGCGGCAAAGTAGAGCTGCTCTGAATGCATACATTGAGTCACGCTGTGCAGCTTCGCTGTCTGTAGTGGTTCTAACCTCTCGTCCCAGAATATGGATCCAACCAAGCATGGTAGATCTCGACGACTGCAGAAGCGCAGCGGATGACTTGCGCACATCGTCATTGCACGTCATTGAGTGTACCCTCAGAGTCAAAGATATGATGATACCCATGATCTGGGTCTCTCGCCAATTGCCCCGAATGCTCTCAAGGCGTTTTTCAAACTCTTCGAGCAAGCGACGGACAAAGTGATCGTCTGTGAGTATAGAGTGACAGCGACCACGGACAGGGTCTCCATATTCCATATCGGAGCTATCAGAGAGGTTTCGAGGACCTGCTTGGCTGGCCAGTCCCGAGAAGAGAAGCTTTGTGTCCACCTTGCTGAAATTGAGGTTGGGGGACCCGAACTCGCTTAGCAAGGTCAACCAACGTCGCGACTGTCCGGACAAAAGCCTCTGGTAGGCTTCGAATTCATGAATGGATAGGTCTTGGGGACACTCCAGTCGACTTGCAACCACGTCGTAGGAAGAAGGCCCTTGCGGGTTGGTCGGCGGATGCAAAATCGTCGGCAGCACAGTGGAGGCAAGAGAAGCAGGGACATGGATGCCGCACCAGTGAGCCAAAGTCAGTGGCATTGAAAGGTCGCCAATCCATACCTTCGATCCGGAATCGTACAGCTCAAAGTCAAACCCAAGAGGAACAAGTAGGTCATCGATGCCGGTCTTCATTTTCCGCGTGCTGTAGTGTGTTTTTGAGAAGCTCTTCTTGACAGATGACATGGACACAATAGGCGACGATCCGGTATTTTGGGAGAAAGTTTTGTGAGACTGCTCCTCTCTCAGGTGAAAGCATTCCTTGTTGCAAACGGTGAGGCTCGGGTAAGCAAGCTGTGTTATCATGGCCCATGTCATGTCACGATACTTTGCCAGGTATTGTGGTATCGCCAACTCGAAAATAATGGCCCGCGCCTTGGACTCATCCTGTGGCAGTAGGTCCTCGCAGACATCGATCCTCATTCTTCTCCTTGATCGGACATTGTAGCAGTGATCGCAGCCACGGACGTTCTTGGTACCATCATTTTTGAAGGTACAACAGCACACGTTTCGATTGATTCCATCAGTATATTTTTCATATAGCTGACAGTCTCTCTCCCACTCTCGAGTCTTTTGCTGGCGGTGGGCCTCTTGCCGTGCTTTTACAGAGTCGAGTAGGCCGTTCATTTGGCTCGAATTCACGGTGTATCGCACCCCAAATGAATTCTTGTCGATGCTAGAGAATATCGTTCTCTTTTTGCTTTTTCCTTGATGACGCAGGTCGAGATGCTCTTGTATCCTGCGCAACCGGGCCATATCCTTCAATGACGAAAGATGAAGAACGTCTAGAAGCTTTGCTTCAAACGGGGGCTTGTAGTCCTGCAACAAGGGACATGCCAATGAGACAGCAGAATCCATTACCGTCCAGATATCAAAGGCCGCTAGCAGTAGCTTGCTGTTTTGCTCTGGGCTTTCTTCTCTGGAGGATGACGCGATCTTGAGCAACTTGCTGAGAGTCAAGCAAATCCCGAGGACAGTTTCTTTGGCTTGATGAGAGTCCATGGTGTGAATGGTTGGAAGCAACGATTCGGCCATGTGATCAGCTTTGTCGATTTCTTGGGCAACGTCCAGGAAGCTCTTCACAAGCTCCCGTGTTTCTTTTGCCCCAGTTTGATGACTGAGATCTCGAAATTTGTATTGATGCCCATGGGAACGGTTTACAGTGCGGTGCCGTAATATTGAAGCAGAGAGACCGGTCAAGTATGGACCACTGCTGGGAAGAGACAAGCGAAAGTCGCTCCCATGAAGTGGAATGCGTTGCGGCAAAGAAGGCACCATACGGGTTGTTGAGGCCTTGAAGGTAGAGATCTCGGACTGGACATACCGGCTTGCCTTATCGAGGTGTTCTTGGAACGTGCTTGTGACACCCCTAAACAGCTTGGTGATTCCGGATGTGCTGGAAACAGCAAGCTTCTCCAGCTTTTCCAGTCTGCGGCACAGCTTCTTCTGCAGAAGAACAATATGAAAGACGTCCATTCTCGCGGCAGTGCAGTCGGCCAAGAGCTGGACGAGCACCATGACCATGACAAGTTTGTAAGCCAGTAGCCCGGGACGTTCGCCAAATGCCAGGCCCAGTTGGCGATGAGAGGCAACGCGACACGCAAGCCAAAGTGGCGAGCGACGCCAGGGACTGTTTTCACCTCCTGGGCTAATAGTAACATCGTCTCGCACGCGTTTGTCTATTAGAGACACGCTCGCGGGTCCACCAATCGCCATGAGGATCGAGAGTAACATGTGAGTGATGAGGGCCGGGCTGCCACCATTTCGTGGCTCAGGAATGGTTCGCCCGGCTTTGGTGGCTGTTGCAGCAAGATGAACTAGCGACTCAGAGCTGGCCTTTTCGAGAAAGGAGACCAGAGCAGACTGGAAGGATTCGTTATCGAAGTCGCTCGCTGGGATCTGGACCGCCCGAGATGGGAACTGCCACCGAAGTGCATTTGGGGCAGCGAGAACGTCTTGAGATGGTGGCAACGCCTCGAATGCTTCAAAGACAACCACATTGTCACCATTGTTCCTTTTGAATGGGTTAGCATGGAGCACCAAAAGGTCACTATGAGTGGATACATACTCCTTGTGGCGATGAATCAGAAGGCATGCATTCTGCTCTGCGAGATAACAAGTGAAGACAGGATGAGTTTCTTCCCCGGTGAGACGAAGAGCGCGCTCCAGCGAGTATTTGTCGAGGACTTCATCATTGAGATTTTGGCAAGTGCTCAAACAGGAACTAAGAACACGCCATCCATGTTGAAGGTCGGTTGAAGACGCATCATCAAGAAAAGTGCACGCGTCTTGCAGTCGACGAAGAAGAGCGTGCCCGATGGAAGCGGGGTCTTTGTCCCGGCTGCCTGGAAGCTTGGGAGGGAGGAGCAAGTGGGTATAGACGTCCTCCAGTGAGGCCATGGTGAACAGCGATTGTTTAGTAGTTAGCATAGAAGAAATAGCTGTGAATAGATAGCATAGAGTGTCGGTAGATGCCTTGGTAGATGCTACTGCTCAGGAGGGAAAAGACGAAGCTTCGTGAAAGCAGTAGTCAAGGCATTTAACAAAGCCATCAGTGACAAAGTGAATTTCTGCCTGATATATAGATTATAATAGCAAACATTACGAACCAGTGGAAGGAGGTTTGCCTGCAGCCAACAAGCCTATAACAGCGCCAGCTCTTGTTGTTGGTTGCTATACACGATGCAGAGTGGGAGCGGCTGAGGGCGGCAAACCTGCATGATGGATGCTACATGCGTTGTCCATGATAAGTTGGAGATTGACGAACCACCCTAGAGGTCAATAAAGAAAACATCGCTTCATTACCACCAGGCTCGTGTTCTTGCTGACTCCGGTTGCCTGAGGTGGGTGTAGAGAACGTCGGGCAGGATGGTATGGAAAGCAAAAGGCTGACGCGCGTGTTCATGTAATACTAAATCTTGCCAACTCTACTCTTACTAAACAATACTCGTGCAACGGGTCGTGCTTACCGTAGGTGGCAGAATGTTTGCACCTGCCGTCCGTGGTATTCACGAATGGAAGGAAGACCGTGCAAATCAATTGCCATGGGTTCTAGCAGGTGACCAACCTGGCCGATGGACAATGCAGTCACCCTCAGTGACCTTCAATGGTGTGTTGGGCCTTGCGTTGCAGCTCAAAGGGTATCACCATTGACAGCTAGAGGCCAGAGCGGCATACCTCACGCACTCGACATTGAAGATGTAGATGATTTTTCCATTTTCTTGTTCTTATCTTCTTCTATCGAGTACGGAATATATAAAAATGAAACAGCAGCATTAACCACAGGGTACTCAATTCATAACAGTAATTGACCTGATTCGTCGTACACTCGGGCCGCTGTGATGTCATGCGTGCCTTCTGCTGACCATTGGCCATGATCTGAATGCCAAACGGCAGCTGCGACCGTGGATACCGCGCTAACCCGGAGGGGCCACAGAAGAGCCACAGATGAGCCACAGGAGGAGCTAGGGGCATTCTACGGGCAGGTACAGAGCCTCGGAGCTCCACTGAAGAGCTCCATCCATCTAGCGGGGAGCTCCAGAGCCTAGGTACCCATACCATAGTGTAACTGGCGGGTGCTCTCCAGGGCTATGGCAGCCGGTAATGCCTGCACGCCCACCTTGTAAAGGCTGGCCGTATCGCTCCTTCCTATCTCCCAGCTCATTCCCAGGTCCACTGTAAATTATTCAAAACACTCCATCGCCATCATCATCACCGCCCATTTAACCTCCATCCTCCATTTCTGCACCAACGAAGCCTTTATGGCGTGCATTTTACTTGTCGATTGCCCGTCTGCCTTTGGCGGCACTATGCTATAGCAATTTTCTCGCTGATAAAGTTTGTATACATCGTGATACCCGTTCCCATCGTGCATACCTTTGCCGTCGGCTGTCGGCTGCTTGCTGCTGCTGTTCCCCCGCCTCGCCTTCTTCGACGTCCTTTGCCGATTTTCCGTCGCACGAACATCACCACACCACATTCGCTGGTGTTCATTTCTTCCTGTTTTCGATCTGTTACATCTCGAGTCGAAAATAAAAGAATAAGAAAATAAACATGAGTGGAAATCCTTCCCACGGACGCTCTGGGTCTGGCGACCACCGTCCAGCCCAACCCAGCGCTCTCCGCCAGAGTCATGTTCCCAGCAGCGCCTCGTCGGGTCAAGGCTCCGGTTCTGCCACTGAGTCCACGCCGCTTTTCATGCCGATGCCACCCTCGGGCAGTGCGGCGGCCATTCATGCAGAAGCTTCCTCCCATGGTACCTTTAGCCCCAGGGCTGAGGTGCCAGAGGGATCCTCGCCGTGGGGCAACGATGATGACGACGAGTCCTCGTCCAACGCCGACACGGGAACCATGATACCTGCCCTTGACAATGCCATTTCTCACCTGGTGGGTAACGACGACTGGAAGAGGCGCCTCGGTAGGGCCGTGCGGACCAAGAAGATGGGCCAGAGTAACGAGCTGGCTGAGCAGGCTGGTATCCGCAATGTCAGCTTCATGTACCTGTCGTACTATATTCCCTGCCTCACGTGGATACAGCAGTACAAGCTGTCCTACCTGCAAGGTGATCTGATTGCCGCCCTCACCATGGCTTCGTTCTACCTTCCCATGGCGCTCTCGTACGCCTCCAACCTTGCCCATGTCCCGCCCATCCACGGCCTCTACGGCTTCGTCATCAACCCCTTCATCTACGCTGTCTTTGGCTCCTGCTCCCAACTTGTTGTAGGCCCAGAGGCTGCCGGATCCCTCCTCGTCGGCGCCGCTGTCAAGTCCACGGTCGATTCTGGTGAGGATGGCGAGAAGGATGTTCTGGCCAATGCGCGCATCTGCGGTGTCATTACGGGCATGGCTGGAGCTATGGTACTCATTGCTGGCATCGTCAGGCTTGGCTTCCTCGACAGTGTACTGAGTCGCCCGTTTCTGCGTGGCTTCATTAGCGCCATTGGTTTCGTCATTGCCGTTGACCAGCTCATTCCCGAGCTGGGCTTGGCTGATCTAGCCCTCGAGGCGGGCGTCAGCCACGGCAGTAGCGCCGACAAGATCGCCTTTTTGGTGAACAATGCTGGAAAAGTGCACAGGCCTACGTTGATCATCGCTGCTACCAGCTTCGTTGTCATCATGGTCTGCCGGTATGTTTGGTCCCTCCTGCCATTGCGCATTTGACATGCACGATAGTATTCCCAATGCCGTGTCCGAATCCATGCTAATTAGTCACCCGCTCGTCCACAGTGAACTGAAGAAGCGACTGCAACCCCGTTTCCCGTCCATCGTCTTCATGCCCGACCGCTTCCTCGTCGTCGTCCTATCCGTCGTCCTCTGCGCGCACTACCGATGGGACAAGCTTGATGTCGAAATCTTGGGCACCGTCAAGGCTGCCACAGGGCAAATATTTAAATTCCGTTTTCCGTTTGAGGCGTCGCAGATGGAGCACATCCGGAGCGGCATGTCGACGTCGTTCCTCATTGCCCTTCTCGGTTTCTTTGAGTCGTCGGTCGCTGCCAAGAGCATTCCCGGAAATGGCGCCATCCAGGGCATGCAGCTCAGCGCCAACCGCGAGCTCATCGCTCTGGGAGTGGCCAACTTTGTCGGTGGAAGCTTCCTCAGCATTCCCGCCTTTGGTGGCTATGGGAGGAGCAAGGTCAACATGCAGACGGGTGGCAAGACGCCTATGAGCTCGGTGTTTCTAAGTCTCTTTTCTCTCCTCTGCGTCTTGTTTCTTCTCCCCTACTTTTACTACCTGCCTGTGGGTTTCCTCCCTCTTATCTACCTGCCTCTACACCAGTCCCTTTGCACCATCCTTTTCTGTCGAGAAAATTGCTAACGCTCATGACTATTACAGAAACCCGTCCTATCGTCGATGATTTCGGTCGTGGCCATTTCACTCATGGAAGAGGCGCCGCATGACATTTCGTTCTTCTGGAAAATTCGCGGGTGGAACGAGCTGGGCCTCATGGTTCTCATCTTCATGTCGACCATCTTCTACTCGCTGACCATGGGCATGGCTCTGGGTGTGGGTGTGTCCCTACTGATGGTGATCCGACACAGCACGCGTCCACGCATCCAGATTCTGGGACGTATTCCGGGCACCAGCCGGTTTGAGAATGCCGAGACGAGCGAGGCATCGCGCCTCGAGTTCATCGAGGGTTGCCTGATTGTCAAGATCCCCGAGCCCCTGACGTTTGCCAACACGGGAGAGCTCAAGGCACGACTGCGACGCCTCGAAATGTACGGCACGCCCGCGGCGCACCCTGCTCTCCCCCGCCTGCGCAGCTCCGATGCCAATCGCAACGTCATCTTTGACATCCACGGCGTTACGTCGATCGACGGATCGGGTATGCAGGTCCTGGCCGAGATCGTAGCCGACTACCACGACCGAGGCGTGCGTGTCTTCTTCTCCAGGGGCCCCACGCCGAATAGCAGAAACTCGGTCTGGCGTCTTATGGAGAGCAGCGGCGTGGTGGAAATGTGTGGTGGGGAGGATCACTTTGTACACGACGTGCAGGAAGCTCTTCGTCTTACGGAGTATGAGGAGAGTATGTCTGATGTGAGGTAATTTTATGCCTCTTTATTTTTTTACGTTCTGCCATTTTGTAGTAGTATAGCATCTCGATTAGGCGCATGATTCTTTGATATCCTGGACATATGAGTATGAACATACAAAGGGGCTACAGGTCCTGGTTGGCAAGCATATGATTGTATCTCTCTCTCTCTCTCTCTCTCTCTCTGTGTGTGTGTGTATGTGTGTGTGTATGTGTGTGTGTATGTGTGTGTGTATGTGTGTGTGTATGTGTGTGAGTGTGTGTGGAGAGGGTGTTTGTGGCCTTTGTTTTTCCATCGTCTTCTTTATGAAATATATCGATCGAAATCGGATTCTAAGAATCTCATAAATTCAAAACCATATGATTTTAACAATAGGGGCCAGCTTCAATGACGTGAGACAAGATTGACAGATCGCCGTGACGTAGCCATCTCACACTGACGAAACCCGGTAACAGTTCTTCAGTGATAGTCAGACGTTGAAATGCCGATTCTTGCAGATGAGACACATGGGGAAGGAAAGAGTGGCCTTGTGCTCCGCAGAAATAGAGAACAGGGTCCCCAAGGGTGACGGCATGTCGTCATGTCGCATACACGTATGAATTGAGCTGTGGGCGATGATAGGGCCAGGATGGGAATTTGTGGGTGTGGACGATGGAGAGCAAAAATGTCGATTTATGGTGGATGGAACATTGGAGGTTGGGATCACAACTTGTGATTCTGACGTCACTTTTTTTCTTCTTCTTCAATCTTGTCTGTCTTTGGGATGGAAGGTGCGAAGCAGGGCAGCAATGGACCTTCTTTCACTTTCCCTTGATGGAGAAGCATTAGTAATAATGGGTTTTTTCGAATTTCTGGGGTCGTTTTTTCCCCAAATTTTCAAAACCGGATTCTGTTATTTCTGCTCTTCTTGTCGTAATACATCATACTAGCACTAGTACGGAGGGCAGAGTCTCTGGGCTTCCAACTACAACTACAACTGCCGTCTAGTCTGAATTCCGTACTGGCGGTGGAACTGGTCGTTTGAATCGCAGCCGATAGGTTCAAATCCTGGACCCTTGCTCTTGAGCTTTCTCCTCCCCTTTCCCCTCATCTGCACTTATCTGGGTCTTGCATCCGCGCACACCCGAATTAAAAAAACAAGCCACCCGCCGCTCTTCTCCGGTGCCGAGCCAAGCCTCTTTTTGTTCCTTTTTCTCTTCCGAGTTTCTCTTCCGAGGTGAAATCACGCAGCAAGGGCGGGAGACGAGACGCGCGCATCCGGATCTGTCGAACTGGCAAAGAAAACACCTTGTCATGTATCTCGCAGCGTCGACTTCATTGTTACGCCCAACATCACGTCGATTGGGTATCCCGAACATTTACTACGAGACTTGACGTACGAGACATCTTGTGGTGACCCCAGCGGGGCGCTTGCAGAGGAGAGAGAAAGAAGAATTGGAAACCCGACGAAACAAGATCCGAAAAGAATCAATTCGAGGAAACAAACGACATACAGCAATTGAAGAAGCAGAGAACAAAGCAGGAAGAACCGAAGAACAATCATGCTCCTAGACACACTCCCCCCAGCCGTCATCGATCGACTCTGCGATGCCATAGCCCGTAACTCGGACGGTGACCTGACACAGTATGCCACCGTCTCGAGGTCATGGCAGCGTGCAATCGAGCGTCGAACGTTCCACAGCTTATACCTGTCGTCTGCTCGTCTGGATGACCTCCCCAGCGTGGTGACCGGTCCTCGGAGAGGCTATGTCCGCGTCATCACTCTGCACATTGCCCTGGCATCGTACCACCGACGACTGCGTAACGATGACGAGTCGGCAGAGGAGGGCAGTCGGTCCACTCGTGTCTTTGCAAGCTCCATCCAGGATCTGTTCGGTACGCTCTCTAAGTGGGATGACAACGCCACTAGCGAGGGCATCCATCTCGAGATCCTGGTCGAGTCACCCAGCGATGAGTCGTCCGGGTCGTCTCATACCCACACCCGTCGCAGGAGCCGCAATCCTACCACGACGAGACGGGCCAGGTCGTCCGTCATACGGCTTGACCTACCTCGGAGTGCGTTGCCGCGTGCCCCCGTCGTCAGCGCCCTGACCTGCTCTGGGAGACATATTGAGCTGTCGTCGGTGCTGTTCCTCATCTCCAAGATGCCGAGGCTGCAGCTTCTCGATACGGAGATTGAGCACGACACATCTGGGGAGAGGGATCTGGAGCAGAGAAGAGGTGAGTACCATTACCTACCCCAGACCGTTTGATTGAAACCAATCCTTCCCATGCTCATACATTCATGCACAGACTTCATGCTTGGCCTCCAGACCTGCGCGCCCAACATTACCGAGTTTCGCCTTCGCCGTCCGATGAACACATTCGACTCACCGAGGGCACCGTCCAAGTGGGCCCGATCGCTCTTCTACAACTCCCTCCTCGAATACATCCAGCAGTGCGTATCTCTGACGTTTGACGACAGCGTCGACGCCCGAAGTCTGCTGGCGTACTTTCGCGACGACGAGTCCGGACGACGACGGTACAACGACCGAAATGCCATCGCCTCCGGTAGAGGATCTACGAACGCGGGGCCCTGGTGGCCGCGGCTCGAGCGCCTCCAGCTGCGCAACTCGTACATGATGCGTAGACCTTACGCCCGCGTGCACAGCCGCGCCAGCGCCATCAAACATGTTCACGACGTGGCGCTCTTTGTCGGCCGCGCCCTCCGATGCATGCCGGCCGTCAACACCATTCGTGTCAGGCAGTACGTTCTCACCGAGGGCAGTCTGGAGCATGCCATTCTCAAGTACGACATTGACGACGTGGGTCGACCGACTGTCGTGTTTGAGGGGCTGCAACCGCTACAGAAGACTGTCGAGGCGTGGACGGCCAGTGTGATGGAGACGAGAGGTGTTGATTTGAATATTCAGGTCTTTGCCAATACTGATTCTCAGATCAATCGATTGAACCAGGGGTTCTAGTCTGTCTAGTCTAGGTGTTTGCATTCGTTTCCCTTCTTTTCTTTACTTGGAAATTTCGGTTTCTCTATTTCGGGCGCTGTTTGTTTTCTTTGCATATATACGTGCACTAGCACTCTACACTGTCGTTTCTACTGTTGTCTGCATACTGTCGTTGTCTTTGTTTATGTTGTGTACTAACACTTTCTACATTGTCTATTATATACTCTCATGTATATATTCGTTTGTGTATATAACTACATATATATGTAATGAGTATATAAAGAATGACATCTACATCTAAAAGTAGGACATGCATGTACAACACAAAGAATATCCCGAGACGACTATAACAATCCATCTACATCTACAAATAATACACACCAACTCCTACCAAGTCCCGAGACCAAGTGACATAATCAGATAAATCAGTCCCGAGACGGTAGACCCGTCGTATGGAATACTCGGCAGATCATAAAGTGGGCAGATGATAATACTAGTTGAGGACATGGTCTGGTCGAGAACCGAGTAATATCACAACCCCGGTTGCAAACTATTATTATCTGCCTCGAGCGGGTTCCCTGTCCTTGTCCTTGTCCGGACCTTACGGAGTAGTTCCTTTTTCCCTGTACGAGTGGTACCCTTGTTGATCCTTGTTTGCCACTATTCAGGAGATCCTTGTTCACAGAGGAGTACGAGTAGCACACATAGTACTCCGTAGAAGGGAAGACCCATGTTCACAAGACTACGAAGAAGGGTACAAGGGGGGAGATTATTCGATTATTTATCAATAATACGACCTTGTACGGAGTAGACGTGGGGGTGTTGCAAAGCAGGATAGCTACATACTCCGTACACTGCATCAACATGCTCTTGGTAGCCAAAGTAACTACTACGAAAGAGCTACGAGGAGTGATGGTGAGTAGTACACATAAACTAAACGAATAGACCCCATGCTCTCGTCACAAGACACGGCTCAAAGAAGGTCACATTTTGACAGGAGGACAGGATATATATGCAGACATGCAGTAGCCTGTTCCCGTCCCACACACACACCACGCCAAGTATGGATGGGCGTGCAGATACTAGCCGCTGTCAATCGATGATTTTGACAGGTGGTCTGTGCTTTCTTTGGTTCTTTTTCTTCTTCATTTCATCCCATCTCCTGTTCTTCTTTTGACCCTTGTCCTTGTACGCCCATGGATCAACACAGGGGGGGGGGGAGTACTAGTACGAATATACGGAGTACAAGAGCAAAGGTACGAGTAAAGAGAAACTGTACAAATGATCCCTGTCTGTCATTCCCCCCCGTCTGTCATCCCAGGTGCGGAATGATGAGACGGTGGCCAATGAGATGGTTGTTGATCAACATATGCCACTACGACGCTATTTAACAATGTACCCCATTCAATACTTGGCAACAGTCTCTACGGGTACGGACTCACGGAGTACGACAGTAGAGAGAAACCGGCTGTTGGCTCATCATGCTCCTCCATACGAGTAGAAGGGGGGAGTGTACATGAAGAGTGCAGCTTGGAGGAACGGATGATCGACTTGCAGGGGGTTGGGTTAGGCACATGGACGGCGACTACGAGTTACAGTACTACCGTAGAGTTCGTGAGATAACTGGACGCCAAGATGGTCTTTCTTAGCATACGGGATGCTACGCTGCATGAAGTAGGATACATGTACAGACTGGAGTATTGAGATCAAGGGCAGATATCTTGATCAGGCTGGGACTGTACTCCAAGCAATGCGCATAACTGCATATGGTCGAGCTTACCAACGACTACGAGTACTACTATGAAGAAGTGAATGTAGGCCCCCAAGTTTCAGAATATGTAAGACAAAAGGGTAAACGATGAGGAATGTGTCAAACACTTGATATAAGACATGACAACATCTACAGGCACATCAAAGACAAAAGACAACACGGGAATGTAAACGTAATGTAATGCAAAATCTTCTATTATGAAATACATGAGCCATGAATATAACTGGCTATATGCATACCTGTAACCTAGCCCTCCATTTTTTGTTTTCTCGAGAGGTTGCACTCCCAACCATCCCAACCGTCCACGCACCATGTATATAGTTATCAAATGAAGAAACGAATCCAACCTCCAATCCAAGAAGAAGAAGAAAAACACAGTTATTAGAGAAAAAAAAAGTATAGCTCATATATCCCTTAGACCAGAAAAAAAGAAAGGAAATCTGAAGAAAACAAAAGCAAAATGACGCCAGCGATATTCTTCCCTCCCTCCCGAAAATCATAAGAAAATGCAAAAGAATAAAGAAAATCCCAGGTATATACTGGGATATAGGAGGGAGGGGGGGTATATAATGATACTCGTTAAAAAACAAGAAGAAAAAAAAAGAATTGTCTCTCTCCCCAGACTGTGTGTGTGTGTCTTGAAACAAGAAACAGTCCGATGTAACTGGTATGGTTGGGTGACATTGAAAAACAGATGATGCGGTCGAGATTATGCAGTTGGGTAAAAGAAAAAAAGAACAACTTGTTTCTTCGACTCTTGATAGTCCATGTCCTCCTGCTTTGAAATATCGAAAAACACATATGATCTTTGCCGAAATATTGCAGTGACTTCCCCATCTCCAGTCTCTGTTGCTTCATGCTCGTGTCCCCCCCATCTTGGAGTGGTGTCCCGATTCAAATCATGATTGGTTTACCAGTTTGAAACACCTGACCCGGTTTTTTTTTCTCACTTTACTCTCAGGCTGCTCACGCTCACGCCCTGGGTACTCCATCACCATAAGACGGCGGGGCAGTACTGTAGATGGGCGGAGGGGGCGCATGTGAATGCTGAGGGTGATGCTGCTGCTGCTGCGATGCAAGGCTCGGGTACGGATCCGCGTAGTTTGCCGGCGGGGCGTCCCATCGAGGAGGTGTGGACGCGGCAGAATGGTGAGCCGTGAGTGGGGGACCGTATCCACCGGCAGACACGGTCCTGGTGTCGTAGGAAGAGACGGCTGGCAGAGGGGCGTTTGTGTTTATACGCATCGAGGGGGGAGGGGGCGCAGGACTAGGCTGACGCATGCCTGGGCTCAGGGTCCTAGGACCAGGAGGAGGAGGGGCACCACCGCTGTAACCCCCTGGTGCACCATAGGGGGCCCAAGAGGACTGAGAGCCCGTCAGGGATCGGGGGGAGGGCATGGCCCCGGCGTCGTGGTGGCTGGATGGCATCGAGTACTGGCTTCCAGGGTGGTGATGGTGGTGGTGATGAGGGTCGTGGGCAGACATGGCATGCTGACCGGGTGGCGTGGGCAGAGCAGCAGCGTAGGGCGAAGGTCCAGGTGCAACCATTGTCTGAGGTGGAGGGGCACCGGTGGCAGCGGCAGGGTTGGCGCTGTACTTGCCGATGATCTTCTTGAGGGCCGACTCGAGGATCTTCCAGGGGAACACCTTGACGTCCTTTTCGATGTTGCGAGGCTTCGGGTTGGGGAAAGACATGATGAGCTTGAAGAACTCCTCGCTCTCGGCCTTGCCCTTGGACACGGTGAGTGGGTGGAATCCCTCGAGGTTGCGGCGGATGCGGTTCTTCTCCTCGACGCTGAAGCGCGTGGGACCCATGACCAGCTGCTCCAGAAGGGAGATGGTGTCGACGGATGTCACGAAGCACTCGCCCTTTTCGGCCCACCAGATGCACGAGATGCAGATGCTGTTGGGGGGACGCTCGTTGACCGGGACGGGACGGAAGCTGGCGTTGAGCGTCGATCCGGCCTGGGATCGTCGGAACATGACGATGCGTCGTCGGTTGGTCCACTCCTCCTGCGTCCAGTTCTCCGCCATGGTGTCCAGCTTACCGTTGATCTTAAGGATGGCCTTGTTGGAGTATAGCGAAACCTGGCTGTAGGGGGTAGCTCCGCCGGGGTTGGTGATTGTGCTTGTGCGAACCAGCTGGGGCACGCCAGAGCCGTTGACCGACGTGGACGAGGACGTCATGGGGAGCGGCGTGAGGCTCGACCTGTGTCCCGACATGGCGTGGTGGTCCAACGAGTGCGCCCTGATGCCCGTGCTGCCCAGGGTGCCGCCGGGGAAGCCCGCCCATCCGTGGGCCGAGCGACGGTGGTACGGCGGCTCGACGAAGCTGGAACTCCTGTATGTGCTGATCATGTCGTTGCCGCCAGGCGCAAAGGGGCCGGGCGCGTACTGAGCCTGCTGCGAAGGGTCGTCGTAGCTATTTGTACCTGCATCGCCAGGCATGGGGGCGGGGGTCTGGTGTGCCGAAGGCGGGGGTTGAGCCGACCTTGGGGATACGCTCCCGTGATCACCTCGGGCAGGTGGTTGCTGGGCCGAGCCAGGTCCGGTCTCGTGCTTGGCCATCTTGTCGTCCTCGGCAGCTGCACCAGGGCCGCCAGCGCTGCCGCTGCCATCCATGTACTGAAAGGATCCGGCCACGCTCCTCAATAGCTCCTCGCCTGCCGGACCGTCGATGACAAATGACAGAGGCACGTTGGTCGCGTCGCCGCAGCCCGTAACCATGGCCTGGGGGGCATCGGCCGTTCCTGAGAAGACGAAGCTGCCGCTGCCATCTTGGCTGCTCTCGCGCGTCACGTCCTGCAGTGGGACCTTTTCCGATCCAAACTGCAGAGAGAAGTAGGGCGCCGTCGAGATGGTGAAGAGATCGTATTGAGCTGAAATCTTGAGCAGGACCTTTGTGCCAAACATGCCTGAGCTTGGTTGGCAGGACATGACGGTGGGCCCCGCGGGCATGTAAGCGTTGACCGAGTTACCCACGCCATTGTTGGATCCAAAGGCCTGCTGGTTGAGCTGGGCGAACTTGTCCGTCGGCTGATGTGTCGAGAACTGCTGGCTTGTGTATTGATCGTACGCGGGTTGAGGGTATCTTGAAGGGTCGAAGCCTGTTTTGAGGTTGGGTATAAGCAGTTTGTCCTTTGTGTTTGTTGATATTGTTCTTTATATCCCTCCCTCCCTTGAGATGCTCTTACCATTCATGGACGGCAAAGGAGCCGCCTTTCCATACGCAGCCATATCAAAGATTCGAGGGGGTGAATCTGCGGAAAAGTCGCCTGTGTTTGCTGCTCGGGCAGCTTCTTCGTACTGCAATGTGAGAGTCTCTGCCGACTGGATGCGGTCGTCCAAGCCGACAATTATCGGCCTTGATGTTTGACAGGTAGGCTATGTTGAAGCTTCCGAGTCAGTCTTGTGTGTCTCTGTCTTCCTTTGACTCCAGTCTTGAAGCAAGTGCCGAAACAATGGAAGAAGTGAAGGATGTGTGTGTGTGTGAAGTTGTTGAATGTCTTCAAGATGATGGAGAAGGGGGAAAAGGATAAAGTCAAGCTCTCAAACAGCCTCCACGTTTTTGTTTCTCTCAAGTGAGAACTCTCTGACAATGTCAAAGAGCAGAAAGAGGAGGTTTGACACTGAGATGTGTGTGTGTGTGTGTGTGTGTGCGTGCGTGTGTTTGAGTGATGGGGAAGAAGAGTCAGATGTTCTCGGTAGTCGAGAGATGAATGAAGGGAAAAGAAAAAGAAGGGAAAGCTGGATAGGGAAGTTGAAAAGGGGAAGCGAGCACAATGTTGTATAAACTTGGCAGAAAGATGGAACAAGGTGTTGGTTGTCTAGGGACCAAAAAGGGGAAGTGAACTCACCTCGAATAGTTTGTAGGAAGGAGACTGGAACTTGACGGCAGACATCCAAGCTTCTTTTGGATGGTAAAGGGAAAGGATGATTCGGGACGAAGAGAGAGAGAGAAAAGGAATTGGCTTGGATCTTCTCTTGACAGGAAGTGGAAACAATCCAAGGTTAAAAGAATGCAAACCAGTGTCTGGGACAAAGGGATCCGGAATTCAAAGACTGATGTTTGAGGAGGAGGAGGAGGAGGAGAGCACTGCGTCACGTGTAGGTAGGTGACTTGAAGATGGGTGGAGATATATACCGTATACGTGCGAGTATGGTATGTCTCTTCTGGATCAGCCAGTCCCCCCTTTGGGCTTTTGTACGTCTTTCTCTCTTTCCTAGTCGTACTCTTGGTCTCAAGGGAGAATTCCAGAGGATGGGTGTCGTTGTAAACTTGGAGGGGGAGGCTCGGAAATTGGATATAAACAGACGAGGCGGGCTAATGTAGGTAAGAAGCTGTCGTCAGGTCGTTAGCTCTGCATATAGAGAAGACACACATACACACAGACGCACGCCACTTTTTTTTCTTTCCCTTCTTTGCCTTGCCTTGGGAAGTGAGTGTACTGTACCTGTAGGAGATGTTGTCGCCAGCCTCTGGTGTGCTTGTTTAGTCTGAGACAGTAGCTGTCTTCTTTTGTATATCCCGAGATGGTAGATGGCGGAGGGATGGAGACGGGGCGTGTATGTATATGTCCCAAGTAGGGAAAGACGCGAGAGGGATCCAAGATGATGGGGATCTTTGTGAGTGTGTGTGTCTGTGTGTTGCTTGCTGGAGATAATGTGTGTCAGAGGAGAAAAGGTGAGGGTGGAGTGAGTCTCTCTCTCTCTCTCTATCTATCCCAAAGATGGCATGCGGGACGTTTCAAATGCTCAGCAGAAAAAAGACCAAAAAGAGAGAGACACGCTCACGGACACACAGACAACAACTTTTGCATTCCAGGTCGGGGGTGAATCGTTATAATAACACGGCTGGCTATTGGTCCCGAGGAAGCTGATGTCTGAGGCGGGTCGGTGTCGCTTTCTCCACAAAGGGAGGGTCCCTCCAAGATGTCAAGGGAGAGACAATGATGAGGAGGACCCTAAGAGAAGAGGCGTGTATGTCTTTGAAGGAGATTTGTCGTTTGATGTGGCAGTGGTAGTAGTAGCAGTAGTACCTGTAGTAGTAGGAGTGTATGTCTTTCCTGTAAAGATAGAGGGAGGAGAAGATAAGTATAAAGTACAAGAAGGAGCTTTCGAGGTAGTAAAGAGGAAGAAAAGAGAAGGTGCATGACTACACACGCTCGTGCTTTACACTTGGCCTCAGGTACAAGCGCCAGAGAGCCAAGGGACTACTCCGTATATCCACTCAAGGGTTCGCGATCAGACTCACCTATTTCCAAGGTTCCGTACTCTGTACTCTGTAGAAGCACATGCAATAGCTTCAATTTCAAGTTTTCCAACTCTTAACAATGGATCCTTCCATCAAAGTCTATTTTCCTTTTCCCCTTGCTCCAAAATAAAAGGCGAATGTGGAGAGGGCGGAGAGGGGAGAGGGGGGGGGGGCGTGTGCGCTTTGTTTTGATACGGGTCCGTCTTGGTGTCCGGTCCTAAGAAGAACAAGTCGTAGTGGAGAGAGAGGAAGGAAGAGAGACTGATTTTCTCTCAACGGTGCCTGAGTCAAAGACAAGGGAGGGAAAGGAGATGGGAAGGGTGGAAAGCTGTCAAAAGTCGTAGTATCAGGCTTGTTTTTCTCCGTTGACCTTTTTCGTTTCTTTTTTTCTTTTACTGATCGTGGCGGAGGATGAGATTAAAGAGACAGCCCCCCAAAGGGAATAGAAGAGAGAGGGAGGGGGACACAACCGGCAAAAGGTGAACTTGGTTGTGTGTATGTATGTATGGACGGGGAGCGGAGCCCGAAGGGGGTGGCAGAAGGGGGGGAGGAGGCGGAGGGGGGGTTGGGCGGCGTAAAGGTCGGTTTCCCTTGCTTCCAGACACGCGACGAGGAGGGACAGAGGATCGTATTGGTAACTTGGTGAAGTCCTAGAAGAGACAGAGATGGTGTCTTGAGAGTTGATGATGGCGGTTTTGTCTTGTTGATTTCGTTGTCAACTTGAAGAGATGAGAGCAGCACTTGAATGTTTCTTGTAATACATAGAAAAGACAAGAAACATAAACAGGGAATACAAGACGGGACTAGAATCACATATAAGGCTGGGGGGGGACAGAGAGAGAGATGACCAGGTTCCTTTTTTCTTCTCCTTCTCCAGACCGTTTTTACCAATATCGCAAAATTCTTTTTCGTTCTCTCTTGCTTCCTTTCTCATTCTCTCATCCCTGAGGGGAGGTAAAGGGGAGTGGAGGAAGAGATGGATGTGATGGGATGAAGGTGGAGGGGATGGAAGGGGAGGGGGAGGGGTGTGTGTGTATGGTGATGGTCAAGTGCTTTTGACAAAACTCCACTTTGGGATCTTTTTTTTTTTTAATTCTCATTTTTTTGTATAATTAAAATACTTGAACAGTGTGTCCTTTCTTCTCAAATACGACTTGGGGGAGTGGCAGTACTCTCTGTATGACGGTTCTTGTCCCATGGGCAGGACAGGGCAGGACAGGGCAGGACAGGGCAGGACGACGGGGCAAGTTTGGACCGCCGCCGCGTCCGGGGAGAACAGGGATGGGTTGGATCTGGTCTTGGCAACACGACGTACTCTGGTACTCTGTACTGTAGTACGTACTCAGTACAGGCTTGAGAGAGAAAGATTTGAAAGGCGACGGGTCTATCCCGCGCACCGCTCGTCGCCGTTGCAGCGGCGGGACCTTGGGTGGGGTTGCTTCTTGTCTAGTTTTCATACTACAGCGTAGGCGTGTTTATAGTGGATGCAAGGGTAGGATGAGGTGACGGAGACTCTCTTTCTTCCTCTGAACGAAGCAGGGGGAGAAGAAGAGGGGGGTGGGAGTATATCACAGGGGAGCAACAAGTCCGTAGGTCTTCTTACCATTTCTCTCTCTCTCAGCTTGGCTTGATGTAACTGCATAAAGAGAGAGAGAAAGAAAAGAAAGAAAAGAAAAGAAAAAAAAAGCAAATATGTGGAGACGTGATTTGCAAAAGGATGGACGGCATACGACTCTGTAGCTGTCTGTATGACGCATCTCCAGAGATAATAACTCGGTAGTATTATGCCATGAGCTCGATCTATTCTACCCAAAGAGAGGGTGTGTACCCGTACAGGTTATGAGTGTGTGTGCTGTGACAGTGTGTATCTAGTATGAAGGTCTCAATTATTCCTCCGTATTTTGAAATCCTCCGGCAAGGGGGGGGG